>JARFXV010000648.1:30000-139982 GCA_031761425.1 Cosmopolites sordidus | reverse complement strand
AAGGACTAGATCTGAAAACGCTGGCAATTATTAAAGCAACACTAACTAACACAAGGTCAAAAGTTAAATTCATGGGTAACATCTCAGAGCCCTTCGAAATTAAAACTGGAGTGAGACAAGGGGATGGACTCTCGCCACTCTTATTTAACTGTGTTCTAGAAAAAATAATACAGGAGAGGCGCGTAAAAAAAATCGGCCTTGAATATTGAGTAGCTCATTAAACTGAGGAGATCCTACAGCAAAATAGATTGGCTGGCGTTTGCTGATGATCTAATAATTTTAGCTCAAGATATATTAACGGCACAAAAGCAAATGGAAATCCTAAAAGAATCAGCAGAAAAGGTAGTACTCAAAATTTCTTTTGAAAAGACACAATATATGACCTGCAACAGACTAAGAACACCATTTCTAAAAATAAAATATGGTAACATCAGATTAGTCGGACAATTTAAATATTTGGGTGAAATAATCATGGAAAACAGGTTGAAAAAAACGGTCAATAAGGGTAGATGTCAAAAAATAGAATCTGGAATGAGACGTATACAAAATATTTACAACAAAAAATGCATATCTAGAAACACAAAACTGAGACATAACAGAGTTATTAAGCCAGAATGTCTATATGGCGCAGAAACACTCATTTTGAATAGAAAGAAAGTAATTGAGGAGATTGAAAAGAAAGAAAGAAATATCTTATGCCCCAAACAAATAAATATCGTAGCATAATGACTTTGAGAAAACTAAGAAATCAAACAATACACAGATATACATAGCGATATGAGAAAAAGATGATTTAAGTTTTACGACCACATAAAACGATAAATTCGAGTAGGCTAACTAGACAAATAGTTGAATTTTACGAAAATAGCAATAGAGCTAAAATCGAAACATTAAATGAATTGCTGAAATTCAACAAGACCTAAGATCAGCAAATATTATACAAAGTGAAATTTAGGATAGAAACTGTTTAGGTCACGAAGGTGAAAGAATGAGCTTTGAATTCACTATGAGCTTTTTTCCTTTCGTTCCACCAAGTTGTTCCTTCATTCTTCTCTCTGGCCATCCTACCAAACGTTAACTTTGTTACACACAAATGTACAGACGAGATTGTTATTGTACAGTTTTTGATGTCTTAGGATCAACTTTAGATTCAGGATCTGTTCAGGGCGGGATCTGCCCAGTCGAAAACCTGCCTGATATTCATCAATTTTAAGTTCTAACTGTCCCTGTGCTGTGTCTAGTAGACATTGAGATATAATCTTGTAACAAACTGGGAGAAGACATATCCCTCTGTAGTTGTTTACATCCGTTCTATCTCCTTTTTTATGTGGAGGATGGATTAGAGCATCTTTCCAATCTTCCAGAATCCGTTCGATTCGCCAAACTTCTTGAATAATTTTGGTTATTTCCTTGATTGTACCTGGACCAGCGGATTTTAGAACTTCAGCAGTGATTCCATCTTCATTCGATGGTAATGAATCTGGGTTTGTATGTTTAGGGTTTAGTGTTAGTAATCTGTTTAAGGGCTGAGGACAGTTTAGTAGTCGTTCAAAATATTTGGCAAGTTCTTTGCTATTGTCTTGGTTATTTAGAGCTAATTGTCCGTTTTCCTTCCGGAAGCAAAGACTTTGGGGTTGATAGCCTGTTAATTTAGTTTTAAATGTTTTGTAAAAATTTCGGGTGTTATTTTTTTTAAATCTTTTTCTATGTCATTAAGTTGTTTGTTTTCATATTTTCTTTTGGTTTGTCTAATTAGCTTCGATGTTTCTTTTCATACTTCCAAAAAGATGTTACAGTTTATTTCTGTTTTTTGATTGTTCCACTCTTCGGGTTAATACTGCTTGCTCGCACACCAACTTTAGGGCTGTTTTAATAATTTTTTGTTTCAGTTCTTGCCAGTTCTGTGCTGTTTTTTTATCAAGCTCTTCTGTTAGGGTTGGTTTTATTTTCGTAGGGTCGAACTTTGCGATTAGTAGTCTCTTTTGAATAAGATTTCGAGGTTATAAGCTAAGTTTGATTCTAGTCAAATAGTGATCCGTGCCTATGATAACTTCTTTCCTGGCTTGAACATTCAGAATCTGTTTATAATTGGGGTACGAATTGGCAACATAGTCAATTTGAAATTCACCCATGTACGTGTTTGGGCATCTCCAGGTCTTTTGTTTTGTTATTTTCGTCTTAAAATGGGTTGACATTATTTTTAAATTAAACTGCGAACATAGTTCAACCAATCTTCTGCCATTATGGTTAGTCCATTTATGAGCGGGAAAACTGCCGGCTGTTTTTCTGTACTTTCTTTCTTTCCCTAGTTGGGCGTTGAAATCACCCAATAGGATTTTTACATAGTTAGAAGGAATTTTAGAAATAGTCTTTTCCAGAATTTCCCAGGACTTATTTACTTTTTCAGGATTAGATTTATTTTCTTTGTTAACTGGGAGGTGTGCATTGATTAATGTATATTTTTTGTTAGCACACTTAAGAGATAGTGTCATAAGTCGATTATTTACTGACTGGACATTAGTTATAGAAGCAAGAATGGTTTTTGAGATAGCGAAAGCAACACCGAGATGTGGTGTATTTTTGAGTATTCTTTTGTCCGTTTTACTTTTAAAAAGTCAGTAGTTGCCGAAGTCCAAGGTGTTATCATCTGTCAACCTGGTTTCTTGCAGAGTTAAAATTTGGATTTTTTGCTGAGTTAAGGTTTGCTACTACAATTCGTGTAGTTTTCCTGGACGCAGAAGTGAGTTGATATTACCATTCCAAAGAACGAAGAAAGAAGAAATCAAACAATACACAGATATACATAGCGATATGAGAAAAAGATGATTTAAGTTTTACGACCACATAAAACGGATAAATTCGAGTATGTATTCGAGTATATATTCGAAAAACTAGACAAATAGTTGAATTTTACGAATATAGCAATAGAGCTAAAATCGAAACATTAAATGAATTGCTGAAATTCAACAAGACCTAAGATCAGCAAATATACAAAGTGAAATTTAGGATAGAAACTGTTTCAGACACGGTCACAAAGTTAACGTTTCGTAGGTTGGCCAGAGAGAAAAATGTAGGAACAACTTGGTCGAACGAAAGGAAAAAAGCTCATAGTGAAAGAATGAAATCAGTATGGATGCAAAGGAAGGCCAACAACAACAAACGCCTCTAACTGCACTTCGCGTGGTCCACCAGGGTCCATACGTGAATTATATATATATATATATACATATATATATATATATATATATATATATATATATATATATATATATATATATATATATATATATATATATATATGGCGGCTTCAATAGCACAAGGAAGATAAATGTTTCAAAGAGTCAAAAATTAAATTATGTAAATAGTAAATATGAACAAATCATCTCGCACACTTTTTTATGAATATAGCCAATATTGTATTACGTCCAATAAATATAATATTGTAGTTTGAATTTGCTAAAAATATATATAATATGTATGCAGATTAAAAAGCTAAAATTATCTAAAAAACTAAGTGAAGAAATAATATCAGGTAACAGATTCATATAAACATACATATTATCCAAAGAAGATAAGTAAAAGTATAAACATAAAATAAAATAAAATAAGAATAAGAATAATAAAATAGTATAAAATAATTATTTTATTATAGTAGCAAAAAATTTAATAATGGAGTGTGTATTATCGTTTCGATTAGTACATCAGTGTCATAAAAACCTGATAAATAGTAGTAAATTAGATTAGACCGTCGTTTCTCAACCTATTTAGTCTCGCGACCCACTAAATAGTCAAAAAGTTAAGTAAAAAACGTTGCAACGCCCTCACCACAATATGTTAATTTGACGTTTATCAAAGTTTTACATCGACCGATTAACAAGGCGACGATTCGTCCTTTTTTCGGTATCGTGATTTATGAAGAATCCTTTTCATTTTTAAATGGCTTATAAACTCCTCGAGCGTGTTGACAAGCTTACGAATCGTGAAAAAAATGAATCATCTATTTGTCTTTATATTAAATGACGGGTCGTCAATGAAGGATGTATTTGTGAATGGGCCGTGTGAATACCGAAATACAGCACACAACCACAAATACTGAACTACAAGACTTGTGTAATCCCTTGTTCTTATATTACTTTTACCAATTCGAACATGTTCCCTGCATTTGTACGAACCTGTAAAACGACCCGCCCGCACACTTCGCGCATGCCAGACGGAATATTCGTTTTAAGCGCGCTTAGGCAAGTTGGTACAAGCTATGCGCTTTAATAATTAAAACAAAGGAACGAGACGAAGAGTTTTATTGTTAATTACGTTTTTACGAAAATAAGTACTCCCATTTCTTCTCTCACCCACTTTTTTATTAATTTACTAATAGTGTAATAATAAAATAAATTAATATTAAATAAAATGGGCAAATTTGTGACAAAACGAAATGTACCGTCTACATCTGGCGAAACAGTAAAGAAAAAGACCAGATGGTTCCATGCAACATATTTAAAATATGAATCCATTGCCTAGGATAACAAGCCACAATGTGTTGTTTATTATCAAGTTCTGTTCGCGGAAGACATGAAGCCTTCAAAATTAGTATGGAAACAAAACACCCGTCTTTACAAAATAAACCATTTGAATTTTTTGAGAGTAAATCACTCATCGTAATGAAACCGCAGCACTTCAAGCATCCTATTTAGTAGCATTAAGAGTGGCCAGGGAGTCTAAGTCCCACACGGTTGTGGAAAAGCTCATTTTACCCGTTGCCATTGATATCGTTAATGTCATTATAAGTCCGGAAGAAGCAAAAAAGTTTAAAACTTTTAAAGTTTAAAAGTTTAAAAAGTTTAAAACTTAAAACAACGAGTTCAACGAGTCAACAGACGTGTCGAACTTGGTGAAATGTTTGTGTTTTGCCCGATACGAAAGCTGTTAAGTAAAGAAAAATACAAATATGCTATTTTGCAAATTAATCCCTGGTCGTGCAGCTGGCAAAGGACACTTTAAAGAGTTTATTGATGCAACACGACACGAAAACTTAGACTTTATAAGTGTATTGCGGTATGTACGCGAAAGCGCGAAAGCGATAATCGGTAAGAACAGTAGTGTGACAGTAAAATTAAAAGACATTATGCCACATATGGAATGGATGCACTGCTTTCTTCATAGAAATGAGTTTGCTACAAAAAAGATGCCAGATATTTGGCAGAGTGTTCTGTCAGAAGCCGTAAAAATTGTTAATTTAATTAAAAGCCGACCATTGCAGACTAGTTTGCTACATATCCACATTGTGCACAGAAATGGGTGCCCAATACGACTCACTGCTTTTCCATACTGAAGTCAGGTGGTGTCAGCCGCGAGGAAAAGTTCTAACAAGGCTTTTTGAATTGCCAAATAAATTGAAAATCTTTTTACAGATAGAGATAGCTCATTTTCATATTTTTTACAAGATGGAGAAACTTTATTACTATTGGCTTACTTGTGTGATATATTTTCACATTTGAATGACTTGAATACGAGTTTACAAGGCCGTAACAAAAACATTTTACTAATAACAGACAAATTCAGTGCCTTCATCAAGAAGCTTGGTATTTAGAGTATACACCTTGAAAAATGTAATTTTGATACATTTACTTAAATTTCGGATTATATTACCAAAAATATGGATTTAGAAAATTATGTTATTGATCACGTGTTGGAGAGCATGAAAACGCATTTACGCGAATTGAAAATTCAGTTACTGGAACATTTTCCAGATAGCAACACAGATTTTTTAGAATTAGTGAAATTAGCGAAATGTGCGTCGAGAAGTTTAAAAAAGTGATTTGGTGTTTAGTAGTAAATCTCTTCGAGTTTAGTGTTTCACACCGAAGGTTCCAATAGAAGAATTGAACAATGACTTGTCGAAAAGATGGATTCTCGTTTAATGAAAATGTTGCAGCTGCTAAATTATCTATTGAGCTTCACAACCAACTTATTGAAATATCGGGCGACAAAACTCTACAACTAGAATGTTTAACTCAAAATTTAGATAAGTTTTGGCTTGAACGAGGATGTGAATGCGGAAACCTAGTAATGGAAGAATAGAGTGAAACTATAGAAAGAACTATAGAGATTAACTATTATCACTGGAAAATAATTTGCTTATGTGTGTTTGCAATGATACACGTATAGAAAAACTTTTAAGTAACAAACAAAATCAACCGTCGCATTAAATTATTATTTCAAAAAGCTTTGACCATTACTTTATTTAAGTTTATTTTATTATTTTGTAATTACCCGGTAATATTTAATTTTCTAACACTTATTTTTAAATAAAAAATACTTTAATAAAATGATGTTTCGTATACGGGTATTATTTTTTGAACACATTGCGACCATATTCCTGAACGCGGCCCCCAGTTTCGGAAACGATAGATTAGACAGCCGGAAATGACAGTGAAATGTGTATGTACGTATATTTAAAGAATTGTTTAGACACGATTAATATACCAAATTTCCTAATTTGATATTTCGTCTAAATCATGACTGAAATTTCGACATTAATATTTAAAATAGGATTGTTACTTGGAAGATAACGAAAATCGCTATAACAATAACACTAATATATATAAACATATATTTACCAGCTGTACCGTAAAAGTCTGAGAAAAAATCTCAAATTACGCTTAAAATCTTTTAATATAACTTCAAATATTATTACGTACTCAGAATCCCAGCACACAATATTTATAAGTATAATGTGATATCTGTCTTTACGCAATAAAAAAAAGCAAAGCAATAAAACCACATATATTTGAAAATAAAAAAATCATTATTCGTTTTCTATTTATTTTTCCCAAATATTTCATGAACCCAAATGTAGTAGAACATATTTACATAAATATAGATCACGCAGATATTGCAAATTTATTGCAGGGCTAAGAATCATACAACCCTTTAACCTTTCATATTTCATAGGTTATGTGTAAATAGCCTATCTGGACTTTAAGCGGGGGTATTGAAAGAACTGAAATTCAGAAAATGGATAACGCTTCGAAAACTTCACGTTTTATGATTTTTACACACTTCATTAGGCACCGTTGTCGGGTAAATAGAACACAAATTAGTTTTAGAATTAGACTGAATCATCTCCTGATGATGCCAACGTAATTACTGAAACGACTATCGAGAAATTTTAAAAAGTAGTTTAGTGTTTAGTTGTATATCTCTTTGAGTTTATTGATTCACACCAAAGGTTCCAAGAACTTCTAATATATTTAAAAAGAAAACTTTCTTTTTGGCAAACTCAACATAGTGTTTAAGAAAAAAACTCCCACTGAAAAAAAAGTTTTTGATCAGTGCGTGCGACCTGTTCTGACATACGGAAGTGAAACATGGACACTCACATCACAATCAATTCAAAGACTTCGGGTAGCCCAGAGGGGAACGGAAAGGTGTATGCTTGGCACTACAAAGCCGAACAGAAAAACCTGCCCATCGATCAGAGAATAGACGAAAGTATGTGACATCATTGGAAAAGTGAAGGAATTGAAATGGAGGTGAGCAGACCATATAGCGAGGCGATGGGATGACATATGGCCCAAAGCAATCCTGGGATGGATACCGTTTGATCCTAAAGGTTCAACGAAGAAGACCTAAGACACGACGCATCGATGACATCATCAAGAATATTGGACCTGAATGGCAAAGGAAAACTCAGGACCACGCGAGTTGAAAACATGCTGGGGGGAGCTTCATCCTGCAGTGGCTGAATGATGATAATTTTTATATATATATATATATATATATATATATATATATATATATATATATATATATATATATATATATATATATATATATATAATCTTTTTCTAAATCATTCCGGGTGTTGATCCGTTGTCTGGCATTCTTTACAGAATGAACCTATCGACACCCGGAATGATTTAGAAACATAAAGAAAACTATTCAAAAACATCCTATATACAACTATGAAGTGTTTCCACAGGTTCATTATTTTACTTGAAAAATAATCAAAATATAAACATTTAATCGTTAAATTTGAATTGTCATTATAAAATATGTCCCAACACCTTCTGTGTAGTTGAAATTGTCCAAAGGTGTTGCAGTGATCCTTTGAATATGTTCTGAATTGAGTCACCAATTGAGTCTATTCATAACCTGTGACAAAATTTCTTGCCATTTGGCCATTTTAGCATAATTCCCGAACTATGTAAAGCGATCTGAAACATTTTAGTAGCTCTTCACATGATAGAAACAAAAACAGCTATTTTCGTTGCTTCCGCTGAAAGCACAAAAATTTCAAAATGCCACATGATCAAGAATTACCGCAGAGAAATGTACAACTTCCTTTCATAATACCAGGATAATAGGTAGAATCAGAGCATAATCAAGAAACCCAAGGACCTCATTTGGATCAAGACCCAAGGATCCTTGGATCAAGATCCAAGGAACGTCAAACAACAGAATATTCGTTAGCGAACAGCAGATATAACCAGCGAGCTAAAATAATAAGACATGCCTTCATTGAATATTTTAATAATAACAGAAAATGACCAGTAAATTAATTCCGCATCAGTTATTCTTATAATGATATTATTAATAGTATTAATATGGTTAATATCATTGTATTACCTGAATTTACAAATTTAATTTGAAAAATGAATAACGAAGTACAAATTTGCAAAAATTGTACTCTTCTAGAGTTGCATTCTTAAATAATATCCTGAAATATCCTGATCGTGGTATTTCTTGTGGGAGTGCTAAAATTAATCTTTCTACATTTATTTTGAAAAAAAAAAACAACGAGCAGATTATTGCGCCGACTCAACCAATGGCGGCCGATCAGCCTCAAAACTGGTGGGGGATCGGCTGCCGAAAACGCCATCGATCAAACAAGTTTGTTAACAACATTAAATTAAATTTGTAAATTCAGTTAATACAATTATATTAACCATATTAATACTATTAACAATATCATTATAAGAATAATTGATGTGAAATTGATTTACTCGTCATTTTCTGTTATTATAAAAATATTCAGTGGAGGCATGTCTTATTATTTTAGCTCTCTGGTTATATCTGCTATTCGGTCACAAATGAAGTTATCTGGCTCTGATTCTAAAAAAGTTGAATCGTCATCATCATCATCTCAGTCTGTAACATTCTGTAAGATACAAACAAACTTAATAATATTGTCAATATTTTCAAGAATTGTGTCAATCGCCTGATGTAAAATTCTCCATTTAATGATCAGAATTCCGAATGAGCTTTCCAAAACTCTTCTGGCTCTTGACAAGTAAAAATTAAACTTAGTTTGTGGCTCGGTCAGCTCTCTTCTAGGATATGGTCTAATTAACCAAGGGGCCAGGGCATAGGCTTCATATCCTGGTATTACGAAAGAAAGTTGTACATTTGTTTACGGTAATTCTCGGTTAAGTGGCCTTTTGAAATTTGTATTTTTAAAACGTTGATAAAAAACACTAAAAATATTCGACCATCGGATTGTTTACCAGAAACAATTACCCTATGGAAAAAAATCTATAGTTTGCGTCTGATAGTCCCTGTAGAACAACGGAATAATACGCCTTGTAGTTATAAAACAAACTACTGGAATTCGTAGGATAACCCGAATATGTTTTCCGTCAATAAAGGCGACACAGTTGGGGAAATTCCATCTTAGTTGATAGCTTTCGAAAAGGGTCCTTCCAAAGGCCTTTCGTCCAAAGGGCTTCCGTCCAAAGGGCTATTGCAACACATTTGGACAATTTCAAATACACAGAAGGTGTTGATACATATTTTAACAATTACTGTTTGTATTTTGATTTTTGTTGTAGTAAAATAAGAAACTTGTGGAAACACGTTAGAGTCGTCTTTATGATGTTGTATAATCTTCTGTATTTTATGTATATATTGTGCTCTATGTTGTTTTATATATATATATATATATATATATATATATATATATATATATATATATATATATATATATATATATTATATATATATATACATATACATATACATATATATATATATATATATATATATATATATATATATATATATATATATATATATATATATATAATATTTATATATATATATACATATATATTATACATATATATATATATACATATACATATATATATATATACATATATCATATATATATATTATATATATATATATATTATATATATATCATTATATATATATATATATATATATTATATATATTAATATATGCACATTGACTGCGCAGATTATATGGGAGTAGTTTGGGGACTATTTGCGGCGCTCGGCAACGTTGTCGAGCGTCCGTTTATTGATTTTTCTTCCTCGTCGCCACGTTGCCGTGTTTCTTCTTTTTTCAGAAGCGATTTCCTTACTTTTGGAATGTTGCGAGCGTTGTTTCGCGTATTTAGCTCACCCCTTTCTTCTATTTCAAGGGCTTCTCTGATTGTTCGGGCCTTATAGTTTTCAATATTCGCTATTTCTTTGGCTCCTTCAAAATTGATATTATGTCCTGTTTGGAGATGGTGCTGGAACACTTCCGCTCTGTTCCGTAATGATGTTATAGTGTGAACTTTCCTGGTTCTAGCGCTTCATTTCCGGGGCGTATTCAAAAAGCCAAGTCACCTGTCACTACTGACAGGTTCCAGAAAAGAAAGGTGATTTTCAATCCGCCCCAAAAAGCTAGACACATTTTTCGGAACCACTTCCGCGCAGATTTTTTTCATCCGCAATTCATTGATCAAAATCTCATAAATGGTTGTGTGAGTCAAATTCAACTTTTCTCCAATCATTCTGATCATCAACCGACAATTAAAACGCACAAGATTCTATATTTTATGGACATTTTCATCACTTCTTACAGTTGAAGGCTTTCCTCCGCGAGGTTCATCACCAATCGAGTTTTGGTCTTCTAAAAATACCATAAACTATCTAAAAAACTGAACCCTTGACAAAACCAAACCTTTCCATAGGCCTGTTGAAGTATTATGAAGGTTTTCGTCGCACAATGCCCAAGCCTTAAACAAAACTTGATAGCGCACCGTTGCTTGAAACTGTTGTCACTCATTTTCAGAAAAATCCGGTTGACGAAAAGAATTGCTATGGATAACCAAGTGATTCCAGGAAGTTCAAACTTGTAGTGAAAACGCGTCAGATGTTTGCCTGCCTCTCCTCCATAGGGAGAGCTAACAGTGCTGCCAGATCGAAGCTACTCCGACAATCTCATTACTTTATTTGCCCACCTCGTAATGTATATAATTGTTAATACAATAATTATTTATACTTGACATTGAATTCGTTTTTCGCAATAATTAAAGTTATTATTTGATGAAAGTGACAAAAGAAATATGTACACTTGTACATATTTCAAAAAATCTACCTTTATATTCATAAATTTGTAATATTTTATTATCCTCTAGAAAAGCTAATAAGGTTTCCCCGTTGTTAAATTCAATTGATGTTAACCAACTAGGCTTGTACGTTGGTATTTTGTCATACAATTCTTTCTCAAATGGATTAGAGTAAACCTACAAAGAAAACCATCTTTTAGTTACTGCTTATGAAATAAAACAAATCAATTTTTACCTCTACTAAATCGAGCCTATGATGGACTTTGGCTATTTTGTAATTTGATACAGCCAGCATTGTTTTCAATGTGTTGTTTATTCCAACTCTTAAAACAGCGATATCACCACCTGTTCTACCAGGAACGACCGGATTCCACGTTTGTGAAACAGTACCGACAATAAATGCTTCACTATCAATTCCAAAGCCATCCTCAATAACAGGATCATTCCTTATAAGATACTGGAGAATTTGACCATTTCTCATTGCTAAACCAGTCTTGAAGCCTCGTGGGAAGAAATCTGCATTTTCTAAAAAAAAAAAATCAATATGCTCAATGACATTATGAAAACAAAAGATCCAAATTGTCTCAAATAATACACCACAGTGAACCTTGTCCAAGAAAATGTCAAAATGTAGAATTTAATCAAAATTGGCAATATCACAGCAACTGTCGGAAGAAAAAATAAAAATAAACAATCAGTACCAAAGTGTAATAGAATTTGAAATAGAGATTTATCAACAACGGTGTTATACATTCATGTAGGAATATATGCAGAAATCGAACCCTAAATATTATTAGGGTTATCGAAGCATAATTATCGGTGATTCATTTTATCGGTGTTTTATTTAATATTGGCATTTGATTTTTTTTATAACAATATTCTTCTATGCTGACTTGTTAAAAATGGGTGTCAAAAATTATATTCACGTTCGTCATGTCATGCTCTACCACTTCAAGAAAGGGTGAAAAACGATACAGTCATTCCGCGATCTCAACGAACTTTTTGGTAAGGGAAAAATTAGCGAAAGATAATGTCAGGAATGATTTGTCCACTTCAAATCAGGTAAAGCCAGCTTACAAAGAATAAATCCGGAACAAGTGAACCATCGGAGTTGAGAATTAGGCACTTTTGGCGGCAGTGAAAGAGAACCAAAGCTTGATGAAACCTAAATGTTGTTCGAAGATTTCAATGTGAACCAATTCACAATCCTCAACAAACTCAGTAAGGTATGGAAACTAGCTGGGAGCTCTATAAAATACTCCTATAAAAACAAAACCGACCGTATCCGAATTTTCAATGACCTGAAAAATCTCGTCACTGAAGATGATTCTTGGTTATTCTTCAAAAATGATAAAAAAAGGTCTGGCCAAACACTGAAAGGCATTCCAAATAATGTTTAATGTAAGAAGACAATGTGGTGCATTTGAAGGAACAATTTTTATTGAATTGTTTTTAGATGAACGTCAGCAATGGCGAATTCCAGACAAAAATGGCAAAAAACAATTCAACATCAACATGAATCAAACCAAATTGTCTTCCAACACAACAACGCGCGTTCACATGTCGGGAGTCGCATAGTCGAATGTATTGTCAATAAGGTATCGGTTCTGCTCCCCCATCATCCTTACTATCATATGAAAACTTCCACGGAAGTCGTGGATTGCCCTAAAGAACCAGCGCATTTTTGCCTCTAGAATCGATCGTCTACCAAGCAAATTATAGATTTTATTATAGATTTTGTCCTACATATGTTTCGCCTTGTTAGCGCTTTCTCAAGAGTAGCTTGAACCAATACTAATGCTCAAACACAGTATCTGTAAGTATACAGGTGAAATTATTTCTTTTTTATTTCTTGTTTTTTTAAGGTCTAGTCTAATTATCCTAAATATCGGCTGCTAAAAACCGAACTATTCCCTTATAATATGATCTTATGAATTACTGGGGTCTTTTAGAAATTTAGCTAGTCATTCGTGGTTATTATATGACTATTTCTTAAGGATTTTTTTAACTTCCGATATTTCTAGTAGGTCTAATTTCGTACTTTTCTTTTCTGAGTATAATAATTTAACATTATTTATATCTATAAAATGATTGTTTTCAAAACAATGTCTTACTACCTAGTTTATTTAATCTTCTACACACTATATTACTCAGTTTAGAAGTCTAATTAAAAAATTAAACGATTTGTCTTTTTGCTTTTTAGTGTTAGAGAATTATTGCAAATTCAACTTTCTTTGTTTATTTATTAACAATTTGTCCATTAATCCTTCTTTATAGCCGTTGTATTTTGCTATAACATTAAAAAGCAAAAAGACAAATCATTTAAATTTATTAATTACACTTCTAAGCTGAGTAATACAGTGTGTAAAAGATTAAATAAACTAGGTTGTAAGACAATTTATGTAAATAAACTTAATGTAGGTACAATGTTAGTTAATAATAAGGAAAAAACGGATTCTTTAGATAAATCGGGTATACCAGAAATATTGGAACTAAAAAAATCCTTAAGAAATAGTCATATAATAACCACAAATGTCCAGCTAAATTTCCAAAACCGCTCGGTAATAGACAATATGATGTTATAATTCAATAACTCGGTTTTTACCAGCCGATATTTAGGATAATTAGACTAGACGTTAAAAAAACAAGAAATAAAAAAGAAATAATTTCACCTGTATACTTGGAAACACTGTGTTTGACCATTAGTATTGGTTCAAGCTACTCTTGAGAAAGCCCTAACAAGGCGAAACATATGTAGAGCAAAATCTATAATAAACGTTTGAAACATTAAAATGCTACAAGTGTATCATTTAAAATCCTAGTATTTTCAAAATGTTTCATAAAGAACCAACTGCGGAATCCATAAACAATACAAGAAGAATTATTTGAAAAATATATAAGAAATCTGAAAAATTAAACATTAATGTAAGAATAGACGAATAATAATGGACCTAATGTCCACAGAGACATTATGCTCAAAAGGTTAGAAAAGCTAGAATAATGAGAAAATCCACAAATGATCCAAAAAGTTAACAGTCTCAGATTCTTCACAAAGTCCAATACTAAAACGGTTAAAAATATAGGAAAAGCTTGATAGCATAGAAATTAAGAGAAACTAACAAAGAACAGCATATTTGCCATTTACAATTCTCAATTTATTTCAAAACAAAATATAATTTTTAGATTAAATTGTTGTACTGTACTGTACTGTATGAAAAATGTAATGAAGAGAGAATTTGTTTTCTTTAAAATTAAGTACATATATAATAAGTTACTATTGTAATTTTTACTACACCAGAATAGGCTTGGAGATGAGAGGAGATACGATAAGAATATATATTTACCTGACTCGATATTCCATTTTCTATATGGGCGAATATGTTTTAAACTATCAACATCTACTTTGAATTCTGTAACTGTACCATGCCGTAATCCATAAAACGTGAGTGGAATTTCAGAAGCGTGTAGAACTTCTTGTTCTTCTAAACTTTCTAGTAACTAAAACAAAAAGTAGATTTATCAATTAGTGTTAGAATTAATAATTATGCTATCATGGCACATTTTATTACATGGCAAGATGGACTAATTTGCGGAAAGTTTATTTTTGATAAATATAAAGTTACAATCAAATTTAATCAAATGTTTATATCAGAGGCGGCTCGTGAGAGAGGGACATGGGGCGCCGCCACTACAGCATTTATCACAGTAAACAATTTTTCAGAGCAAAACACCATATTTTATTTCCGTTCAATTTCTTTCCTTTAACTCATTTTCCTGGTTTAACTCCTGTATAGGATTTCAATAGCACGAAAAGTAAAAACGAGGAAGGCATGAAACATTTTTCAGCAGCACTATTTTCTTCTATGCCCTCCCACTTTAAAAACCCACTAGCCGTCACTGGTTTATATTCCTTAAATATATTAAAAAAAACGTATGTATTCCTCTCAGTAATTTTTGTAATAAATATCTTCTTTGAAAACCAATCTATTTTACAATGCGCGTCACGGAAAACAGGATAAAAAAAACAAATATTTATTTTTTCGGCAAAAACCATTATTTTTATTCAAAATAGTCTCTTTGCGCGCCAATACAATGTTTTACATATCTGCATAACGCTGCCCTTTCATCGGAAAATTAAGTTTTTCTAAGAGGTAGAAGCCAAATCGCGCCAATCTCGCGGCGAGCCAAATCAGGCGAGCATGGTGATCGATCGATAATTAAAATGCCATTTTTGGCAAAAAGCAGTGAGGAGCGTCGAGAGATGGGACAGCGCATTATCGTGCAATAAGCGCCAGCTGCCTTGTTGACGGTATTGTGGCCGTACACGACGAATACGCGACAACAGACGTTTCATAACACCAAAGGAACTCTTCGTGCACAATTTCCTCCAAATCGTAGAAACAAATAAACATTGTTTTGGCTTTTGACTTCTCGAGACGGCTTTACTTCGGATTTAGCTCGCTTGGGTGCTTCCATTTGGCACTTTGACGCTTGGTTTCCGTCACCACGGTTGGTTTCAAACACCACGTCTCATCACCAGTAGCAATGCTGTACTTGAAGTTTTCGTCCTTTTTTGACTCTTTAATCAAGTCCTTCAATGTTGGATTCGAAGTCCTTCCGAAGTTCTTCCGAAGTCCCAAATGATCGGTCAATGCCATGAATTGAATCTTTGGACATGTTCAATTCCATTTCCATGTATCGCATCGAAAATTTTCTCTGATTGTTTATAAATTCATGCACAATTTCAATATTAGTTTGAGTAACCACTGAATTTTTCGGACCATGATTTTCGTCGTCCTTAATGTCCTCACGATTGTTTTGTTAATTGAAACGTTTTGATGAATGTTTCACCAAGTTTAAAAAAAACTTAATATTCGCTCTTTCTTCGATGTTCATTTTTCCACAGATGGTATAAACACACTTACACTTTAAGCGCGATAACCTGGCTTCTAATGATCCGAATGGCATGATATTTTCCAGAACGTCAGTGAAGAATGCACCTTTACAATGCTTATCCTCATCAAAAGATGGCGCCACTAGAAATAACTATAAGTCATGTTTCCCGGGAGACGCACCTGGTATATTATTATTATTTTTTTCACTTTAACATTAGATAAACCATCAGTTTAGAGTTACTAATAAAAATTAAGCTACAGAGTACAAACTAGCATATACAACTAATCAATAATTAAGACACTTGACCTTTCAAATAAAATTCTGTTTAACAATTAGGTGTATTTTAATAAAACGCGAAATGGCCATACATAGTGAAGTAAATCCAAAACTGAGTGTTTAGAGTGGTATGAGATGTTCGTGACTGTTTAGTCGTGGTTATTGATTAACAATGGTTTGTATTTTTATGACGATGTTAGAGTAAGAATCTGCAAATTTATATACAGACTGTTATCACAAATGCGAAATGGAAATAAAGATAGAGTAACGCTGATAAAAAAAATATATAAAAGATATATCCTGAAAGTCAGATACACATGTTTGAAAACAATTCCGGACAAATATCCGTCGAGGCTATTTCTGACAAAGCGCATTCTGTCAATCCAATTTCTAACCACTTTTTCAAGTAATTGGGATCTTATGTCCGTAATTGTCCGAGTAATGTTGGCTTAAAAAGCGTCAATAGTTACTGGTTTATCGGCATAAACCAAAGATTGTTATGTTGGCTGTATGATATGTGGAGCCGTCCTGTTGGAACCATCTCTTCCAGAACCATTCAAATTCGGAATTAAATAATCCACATAATCGAATAACAAAACCCCACTTCCTGCGAAAGGCGACGAATTAATAAATTTCAATCTTCATCAACACTGCTAGCAACGGCGATATTTCCTTCCGAAAGGCACAGTTGTTTGTCTTGTTTTTGTTTTAATATCGAATATCGTGAAATGCATTCGGAATTTATCGATAATTCGGCGAATATATCATAAAGTATAATTCACGAAGTGCTCTTTAGGATTGATGCACAGAACACTGATTTTAATAATAAATTTGGACAATTTTCAAGCGTTCCTCTGATGTTAAATGTTCCATGATTATTTGCCGGACTACTGAAACACAGATTTACAGACTTGCGCGCAAATTCACAGTTCGTCAGACGACCAGGATCGGAAGTTCGGACACACTAAAAAAATCACCCTTTAGATATATAGAAAAATAATTTCGACATAAACCATTAGAGAAAAAATATCATTTTTATTTCAGTGAAATTTTGACAACGTTTTCTTGACTGCTACCACATATCCGATAAATGGTTAAGCACCGTCAATATATGTTTCGTTTGATCGATTATGCAAGCTGATGGCATCAACCAACCAAACCTAAGAATTTTGCAATAACCTGATTTTTATATCAAGTCAACGTTTCTCATATGGTTAGAACCAATTAAGCTATATAACATTACGTTGTAGATGATTCAGTTTCACTTCGATGAACTCTTGTATTTTTCCAATGGAATTAGATTACGCATCCCAAATATTTAATTCAACATAATTATTATTTTGTGCATATAGTTTTACTTACATCAGGTATTAGTGTTTTTGACAACTGTGAAAATAAAATGAACTAACTTATTATATCAAAAAAGGCAAAGTTGCAGAGATTCATAAAAACATACACCGTGTGTATGGGATGATGCCTTAACAGAACGGGTTTGGTAAAGTTAATATGCAAAATTCCATTCTCTTGACGTAGTAAGACAATCCGGTCACTTGACGAAATTAATTCAAGGGTTCTCAAATATGTCGTCAATAAAATTCCATCCCACAGCTGCAGCTCTTAGTATTTCCCCCATAACCTATTAAAAATATATATCGTATATCGATCGATTCTTTGGAAAACACGAAAAATAATAATAAGCCCAGCTGGATGTTTTATAAAAATTATTTTATGCGATGAGACACAAACAGAAATAATAAAAAAACTCAAAAGCCGTATATGCAAATTATTTTCTGGATTTCCAAAAGATCGAACCACCGTTATATCATTAAAAATTTACTGACTGGTATGGTTTATACCTTAATTTCTCTTATCGGGAGAGTTACCGGTTCATTCCTGTTTAAAAGTAGTTTGACAATGCGGCTACCTACTACAATATCGTGAAATTACAACAGAAGTACGTATGCGCCAAAAGCCAGCGACCAACAGCTGTTTAGCGTGAAGCCTTCTCTTTTGAATGCATACGTTTCTGTAAACAAATCCGTATAACAGTAGCCTTCGTTCGCATTATAGTTGTTTTTTTGTTTCGCCGGAAAAATGTTAAGTGTAACAATAAAGCAACGAATTGTAAAATTTCACTTGAAACTTGGAAAAACCGCTACTGAAATTTATAATTTATTGAAAGAAGTATGTGGCAATGAACGTTTATCGCGTGCACGTGTTTTTGAGTGGTTTAAACATTTTCAAAATGGCCGAGAAGACGTTTTAGATGATCCACGCCTGACAATATCAAAAAAATCGGTAACCTGATTCGATCTGACCGTCGGTTAAGCATTCGTGCGATTGCTGAAACTGTAGGAATTGATAAAGAATGCGTGCGGAAAATTTTACATAATATTTTTAACATGCAAAAGGTGTGTGCCAAAATGATGCCTAAAATTCTCACGTTTGAACAACAAGAACCTCGCAAAAATGTTTGTACTGACACTTTGAATGCCATTGAAAACGACCCAAACTTATTGGAGAGGATAATAACATGTAACGAATCGTGGTTTTTTAGTTATGATCATGAAACGAAGCGCCAATTCCTACTCTGGAAGCGCCCAAATTCACCGAGAGCCAAAAAAGCTCGAATGAGCCAATCAAAATTCAAAGCAATGACGATTGTTTTTTTTTCGATATTCGTGAGATTGTGTACCTTCACTGGATTCCGGAAGGTCAAACTGTTAACCAACATTACCACCACCACGTTCTTGCTGAACTCTGTGAAAAAAAATAAGAAAAAAACGACCCGAACTGTAGAAGGACAAATCATGGGTTCTCCACCAAGACAATGTGCTGGCTCATTTCGCATGTCTGTCAAAAGGTTTCTAGACAAGTACAGCATCCCAGTGTCAGACCATCCGCCTTATTCGCCGGATCTTGCGCCATGCAATTTCTATCTGTTTCTTAAGGTGAAATCTGCATTAAAAGGAACACGATTTGAGTTCGTTGAAGCTGTGAAAGAGAAAGCGACACGAGTTCTAAAGGAGCTGACAGAAGAAAACTTCCAGCACTGTTTCGAACAATGGAAGATTCGCATGAAACATTGTAGTGAGAGGGGAGCTGTATATTAAAGGTGATAATAAGTAAATATGTATGAAATCAAAATTAAATGTTTTACAGCGTCAGTCTCGTTATTTAATAGTCGCACCTGTTATATGGACCCGATCAGGATGGTGTTACGTGGAAGGGAATTAGTGAACAAATTGATTTGTTACGCACCAAATCTCCTTAACGTATTTTCTCTTTAAAAGACGACAAAGATTCGTCATCCAAATCCTGCAAATTGATACAATTAAGATACTAGCTTTGGAAGTAAATTCTAGATATAGAGTAATCATAATATAGTGAAAACTGGATTGGGAGCAGAATGGAATAAGGATCAATCGTTGCATACTTAAACCAGCTTAGATTCTCAGATAATATAGTTCTTCTTTCCCAAGACCCTGCGGAGCTGCAGAGACGCGTATAAAAGCAGCAAAGGGCAGGAGAACAATTTGGCTTGAAAATAAACCAGAAGACTGACGACAAAAGGATTTCTAATTTAGGAACTGATTTGGAAGTTGTGAATCACTATATATATATATATATATATATATATATATATATATATATATATATATATATATATATATATATATATATATATATATATATATATATATATATATATATATATATATATATATATATATATATATATATATATATATATATATATATATATATATATATATATATATATTTATGTTTATTTATGTATATTACTTTTGCTAACTCAATTATAAAAACACCCTCAAACTTCATTCTAATTATTACAGAGTTAACGCTGATATTTTATAATTCTGAGAATATTCCATTGTCAACTTACCTCCAAATTTTCATTGGAAAATTTCCACAATGCCGAAATCAATCGGATTTTGCAAACTATGTTTTGTTTTTCATCAGTTCTAGTAATAAAAAATAACTCATTATTATTTTTAATAACTTCTGCCTGACCAATACTTCCACTGTCAATACTTTCAATTTTGTGAAAACCAGGATTTAAGAATACATATAAATACGTGTAGCAACTGTTTTCTTCCTGTATTAGTAAATAATCCTTATCTTGATGTTTAAATGGCTTGACATATTTTATATTTTGGTTCAGGAAAATTTTCTGGTATTCTTTAAAATATTTAAATTTGTAGATTTGATGTTTAGCTTTTTCATGTATATATGACACGTCTACACAGATACTGTTGTAATCATCCTAAAACAGAGAAACCCCACATATTATTTTAACAATAAACAGCGATTTAATAATATTAAAAAACCTAATTAAACTAAACGTAATGCATCTATAATTGACTTGGATTTAATGAATAAAAAAATCACGTTTCATGTCATCAATATTACAACATTAAGATTTATCATTTCAACCATCTTGTTACTTAGAACATATAATTGTTAATCTGGATCTATAAAAATTAATTGTTATGAACTGAAATGAATATAAGACATATAAGATTGAATATAAGATAGTCTGAATATAACAGTCATCAAAAGCTACTTATAAGGATGACACTTTTCTAGTACATATAACAATTTAAATCTATTATATCACTCGACGGCGGCTCTATCAAAATGTGTGTTATCTATTAACGTTGATTTGAAATTAATTGTCGCTAGTCCGCAAAAAAAAGCCAAAAAACTGTTTTTCACCCAGGATTCCTAATATTTTCGCCTCAATCTGAAACGGTGATAATGATTAACCCTTATCATTCTTTCATACAAAATGTTCTACTACTACTACTGAATCTACCTCTCCCACTCCCTCTCCTTCTCCTTCTCCCTCTCCCACTCCCTCTCCCTCTTTTTTGCCTAGTTTCGGAATCGAACCTGTTGCATATTAATTGCCCTATCGTAAGGCTGACGTCTTAGACACCACAACTAATGTGGCTCCTGGAGTTATTTGTGAGATCAATATAGAAAAATAAATTACACACAGCATTACTGCAATATGCTTACCAAAATTCCTTTTTTTAAATCACACGTTTTACTTTCTTTCAAAGAAAGATCATTAATAAGTTGTTTTATATTGATTCCGTTAATAGTGCCGTTTCCCTCCAGGTCATCCACAACATTAAGATTTTCAATAATGGTCCATTCATCTTCAACCGTTTCCATTTCACTAGAATTCCAAGGTATTGAGATTTTTTTCCATTGAACTATGTCGATTCCATTAATCAATCCATGTATATTAAAATTTCCAGCTGTCCAATCTTTTGCATTGAAATTGTACACGCCAGTCAATATTTGATCTGTATTTGTAAAGACAATTTTCGATGTTGATTGGTTGTTGATAAGCGGTGTAATGAGTTGTTCTTCTATTAAAATATTGTTTAGGAAAACAATATCCGAGGGTATGTCTTGTTCAACATTCGCCTGAAGAAAATGAATTACTTATATGATACAGATTTTTTTTTATTTTGATTAACAAACCAGAACAGTTCTACTTTTTTCGATCATTAGATCAATTCCATTTACTTTATTTCCTACAGTTACGTTATTAGCAACAGTAATTCCATCAATGAGTAATCTTTCAATGACCTGAGATGATTTCAGAGGAATTACATTATCCATACCGATACCATTAATAAATTTTGTATTTAATTTTTCATTTATCGAAACATTCTTAAAGGTATATGTTCCTAAAAGAGATACCCCTTTAAATTTAATTTTTTTATTTGTAAATAAAAGTAAATACCAGTTAAACGCCCCTTATTAACAAAAATAGCATGATTCAAACAGTCTCTTAAGTTTTGACCATACAGTTTATTGGTTTCTAATTTTCCATAAATATTAAAAGTTCTGAGCAAACCCACTGGAAATAAAAACCTAATAGGCCCTTCAATGATGGAATCTTTCGTAGTAAGAACGATTTTTGAAGCAAAATTCGAAAGCATCACTCCATTAATATCATTATTAATAGCTAAATTTCCATCAATGTTCACCTAAAAAATTAAGATTAATATTTATTATGTTTACAGTTTATTCTCACTACCGAATTTTTAAAAATCGTGTTTTTGGTAAGTGTTACATCATTGTCAATATACACAAAACTATGTAAAAGGTCTTCCATATTAATGTCATTTATAGTTCCATTTAATATCATATCTGTCACATAAGCAAGTCTTTGAAATATAACATCACCTGGAATTATAGAATTGAAAATTGTATGTATGAATATACATACACATATATAAAGGATAATTTTTTAGTGTGTTCGAACTTCCGATGGGGGTCGCCGTCAAACAGACTGTGAGTTTGCACGCTTCTAGTGTCAAAATTATTCAGTATAGTCTGGCAAATCATCATATTTTTGGAAGGAAAATTTTACGTAAAGATCTGGTGTTTCACAAGATACAGTTTGCCCAAGAACTCAAGCCGCAAGACTATCGTTTGCATCGTACGTTCGGAGAATGGGTGCAAAATCAATTGTAACTTGACCCAGAATGTATCCGCAAAATATTGTTCATCGAAGAAACTCATTTTTGGCTAAATAATTACGTTATTAAACAAAATTGTCGCATTCGGAATGAAAATAAGCCGCAAATGATTCAACAATTGCCATTGTATCCAGAAAAATGCACCGTATGGTGAGGGTTGTACGCCGGTGGCATCATTGGGCCGTATTTCTTTAAAAAAATCTAGATGGAAAGCATGTTACCGTTAATGGGGATCATTACAGAGGGATGATCAATGATTATTTAATTCCAAATTTGAATGGTATTCATCTGTAGGAGATGTGGTTCCAACAGGATGGCTCCACATGTGATACAACCAACGCAAGAATCGATTTATTGAGGGAACAATTCAGCGAGTATTTATTTCGAAGAACCGACCTGTTAATTGGTCACCAAGGCCATGTGATTTAACGCCTTTTATTATTTTCTTTGGGGTTACGTTAAATATTTGGTCTATGCCGATAAACCAGCAACTCTTGACGCCTTGGAAGCCAACATAACTCAGACAATTGTGGAAATTGTACTGACAGAATGTGCTTTGTCAGAAGCAACCTCGGTGGACATTGGTTCGAAGTTGTTTTCAAACATTATGATTCATGGCATTGAATGATATTTCACATAAAATAAATAGTTTCAAGGCATCTAATTTGGTTGTTGGTTTAGTTGAATTTAAAATTCGGACATACAAAAAAATATACGTCGTTTCACCTCCCGGACTGTATCCCCTTTCATTGAAACCCTATGCCCGATATATTTATATATATATATATATATATATATATATATATATATATATATATATATATATATATATATATATATATATAAATTCGCTGAGGACAGAAGAATTTCAGTTTTAGAAAGGGATTTGGAGATTGTGGACCACTTTATATCTCAGGCAGAGGGCTTCAATGAAGGGGGATACCGCCCTGGAGATGGAACGGCGTGTTAAATGTGGTTGGTAGGCATTTGGCAGGCTCAACATAGTGTTTAAGAGCAGACTTCCACTTTGCCTGAAAAGAAAAGTCTTCAATCAGTGCGTCCTACCAGTTATGATATACGGAAAAGAAACTTGGACACTCACATCGCAATCAATTCAAAAACTTCGGGTAGCACAGAGAGGATGCATGCTTGCCATTACAAGACGAGACATAAAGCCCTGCGCATGGATCGGGGAACAAATGAAAGTGTGTGACATTATTGGAAGAGTAAAGCAATTGAAATGGAAATGGGCAGGCCATATAACGATGCGATGGGACGATAGATGGAACAAGGCAATCCTGGAGTGGATATCGCTTGATCGCAAAGTCCCGCGAAAAAGACCGAAAGCACGATGGACTGATGAGATCATTAAGTATATAAAACCCGAGTGGCAGAGGAAAGTCCAGGATCGTCAAAATTAGAAGCATGCTGAAAAGGCCTTCATCCTTCAGTGGATCGACACGGGCTGATTATGATGATGACGTACAACTAAATAGGCTGCATAATTTAAAATTCATTTTATTTGTAGAGGCTGTATCACAAAACCGTAGCGCAATATAGTTTTGTTTTTTCTTATCGAACACCCTATATGTTCATTCATCTTTGCGTTCTGCTATTAATATTCTAAATATATTTCGTAAAACATGTCATATCTAAACCTAATAATTTTACCGATATCCGCCATTTTGAAAAAATATCGGAGCTTCAGACTATTTTGAAGTGTCATATATCATTTGTTTTTTGATGTAGGATTATCATTTTTGGTAGGGATATTAGTGAAACCATGACTTAACTTTTACTGCAAACAAAATTTGTCTACGTTATACAGAGTGTCCAGGATAACTGAGAATAAATGAAAAAAAATTAAAATATCATATCTCTTTTTTTTTAAACGGAATGTCTAATATTTTTTCATTTTACAATATCTCTAAGACAAAATTCTTCTATTTTTGTTAAATATGTACTATACTTATCTGTCATAATTTCCGAGAGTTTTATATATTTTTTTAATATTCCGTTTTTAATGGAAATCACCTTAGACTTTATGTTATTATTAAAGTAATAAATAAATTCATGATCATGATCATGATGAATACTTCTTCAAGGCCAGCGGAGAAAAGAATGGGCGATATTGCGTCACCCTGCCGTACACCTCGTTCTACATTAATTCCCCCTTCAAGACCATCAAGGTAAATTGTGGTTGTAGCTCCATCATATATCGATCTTAATAAGTTTATATATGCTTTATCTACCCCTTGGCTAAGCAGTGCATCCATTATTGCATGCTTTGAGATGGAGTCAAATGCTTTTTCGTAGTCAATAAAAGCCAAGCACAGTAGCATGGTGTATTCGTTGTGCCTGTCTATGGCCTGCTGTATAACCTGGATGTGATCCATTGTACTGAATTGTACGGAACACTTCTTCCAGGCAGGCTGAAAAGAGAAGAGGCGACATTGCGTCACCCTGCTATATGTCCCGCTCTACATTTATTCCAACCTCAAGATCGCCAAGGTGGACTGTCGCTGTAGCTTCATCATATATCGATCCTAGTAGATTTACATAGGCTTTCTCTACACCGTGATTAAGTAATGCATCAATTATGGCCCGCTTTGATATTAAATCATATGCTTTTTCATAATCGATAAAAGCCAAGCACAGTGGCATAGTGTATTCGTTGTGTCTTTCTATGATCTGCTGTAGGACCTGGATGAGATCCATTGTACTGAATCCACTTCTGAATCCAGCCTGCTCCCTTGATTGTGCGTCATTCAGTTTTTTTAATATTCTTTTACAAATTATCTTAGTGAAAACTTTGTACATTACTGATAGGAGGCTTATTGGACGCTAGTTCTTTAAATCTTCCTGTGCTCCCTTTTTATGTAAAAGGATCACTTCAGCATTTTTCCATAAATCAGGTATTTTTGTTCTTTGAGGCATTTTGAGTATAATTTTGCCAGTGTTTTATGTAACATCCGACTACCAACTTTTAGCATTTCGACTGTTACACTGTCCTTGCCATTTTCCTCCTCCACTTCCCTCACTAGGATATCTGGCATTTGTTCTTCCGTGGATATTGTTGTCTTTGATTGGTTCTGATCTTCATATAACTAGAAATAAAATTGTCTGACAACCTCTAACATTTACGTACGCACCCTGCATACTGCACCATCCTCACGCCTTAAGGAGTAAGGCGTGCGGATGCGTTCTTTTGTTTCTCAGCTTCTGTTTAGCCTTGTTAATTCCTTTGTTTTCTTCCAGGATTTTTTACACTAGCTGCATGTTGAATCGGCGCGTGTCTTCTCTAATACGTTTTGGTATAGTTTTGCAGAGTTCAGTGTACTCGACCCTGCCAAAAGGACTACCTGCATTTCTCATTGCCCGCCGTTTCTTCATTAAATCAATGGTCTCACTGGAGATTTTTGTCTGTTTGAGACATTTTTCTTCTGGTACTAATGAAGCAGTCGTTTGAAGCACATTGTTGGCGATCTCTTCATATTGAACTGATAGTTCCACTTCCTCCGGATCTTTTAACACAGCAAACCGGTTTGACAAAGCAATTTCAAAATCGCTTCCTCTCCAGCAGTTTCCCAGAATCCACTTTGTCCTTCTTTGATCTTACCATTCTTTCGCGTTCTCTTCGAAAGTTAATCCTAACATTTGCTCGTACCATTCGGTGTTCACTTCCAACATTAAAATTGTTAAGGACAGTACAATTAGAAATATTGTTTTATCGTTGGTCATGATGTAGTCAATTTGGTCGTTGCCCCAAAGGCAACTTAGTAGGGGCAACTACCTACGGCAGCGGGAAGACCTGCCCCAAGGCAAAGGGTGCTAAGAATCACCGGGCCGATCAGGCTGCCATTGCACTTTTGACATTGCCTCGCTAAATATACGGACTATGAAAACGGAGGCCCGATTGTAAGAACTGTTAATGGAACTTGATAACATACATTAGGATATTACTAGGCTCTGTGAAACACGAAGAAAGGGCGAAGAGTTAATCAAACTGGAACCAACTGGACACGTATTCTACACTCGAGGTACGGAAAATGGCCGATGTGGCGGAATCGGATTCCTCATCTATCGAAAGCTGAAGGACAGTGAAGTAAAATTTGAAAGTACATCTGACCGACTAGCCCAATGCATCATTGAGCTGAATAAAAAGTTTAGGCTTCAAATCGTCCAAGCTTATGCACCAACTATAAGCCATAGGGATGAGGAAATTGAGGAATTTTATGATGATGTGGCCCAGCTTTTATACAAGGAGAAATGTAGTTACAAAATCCTAATGGGTGATTTTAATTCCAGAATTGGGACAACAAGAACTGACGAAAATGCAACTGGCCCATATGGAACTGGTGAGCAAGACAATAGAGGTGACTGACGGATTGGTTGATTTTGCTAAAGGACAAGAACTATATAAAATGAATTCATTCTATAAGAAAAATATCACCAAAAAATGGATATGGAAAAGTCCATCTGGACTCACAAGTGAAATTCATTACATCATGCTAAACGATAAAGCAATATTTTGCAATTGTACTGTCCTTAACCATTTTAATGTGGGAATTGACCATTGAATGGTACGAGCAAAGATTAGGATAAACTGCCGAAAAGAGCGCGAAAGAATGATAAGATCAAAAAGGGGCAAAGTGGATTCTGGGAAGCTGCTGGAGAGGGGCAGAGATTTTTAAATTGCCTTGTCGAATCGCTTTGCTGTGTTACAAGACCCGGAGAAGATGGAAATTACAGATCAATATAAAGAAATCGCCAAGAATGTGCTTAAAACGGCGGCTTCGATAGCACCAGAAGATAAATGTTTCAAAGAGTCAAAAATTTCCAATGAGGCCATTAATTTAATGAAAAAACGCCGGACAATGAAGAATGCAGACAGTCCTTTTGGTAGGGTCGAGTACGTTGAGCTTTGCAAAACTATAAGAGAGGAAACGCGCCGATACAACATGCAGCTTGTACAAAAAACTGGAAGAAAACAGGGGAATTAACAAAGCTAAGCAGAAGCTAAGAAATAAAAGGACACGAATGTTTTCCTTAATGCATGAGGATGGTACACTATGCAGGGAACGGACGGAAATGTTAGAGGTTGTATAAAGATATTATTCAAAGTTATATGAAGACCAGAATCAAGCAAGAACAGCAATGCCCACTGAAGAACAAGTGCCGGATATCCTGGTGGAGGAAGTAACAGAAGCTATAGACTCAATGAAAAATGGCCAGGCTCCAGGAAAGGATAGTATAACTGTGTTAAGATGTTAAAAGCTGGTGGTGGTTACATAAAACACTAGCAAAATTATACTCAAAATGTCTCAAACAACAAGAAGTACCCAGCTTATGGAAAAATGCAGATGTGATTCTTTTACATAAGAAAGGAGCACGGGAAGATTTAAAGAACTACCGTCCAATAAACCTCCTATCAGTAGTGTACAAAGTTTTCACCAAGATAATATCCAAAAGAATACTAAGAAAAGTTAATGACGCACAATCAAGGGAGCAGGCTGGATTCAGAAGTGGATTCAGTACAATGGATCTCATCCAGGTCCTACAGCAGGTCATAGAAAGACACAACGAATACACTATGCCACTGTGCTTGGCTTTTATCGATTATGAAAAAGCATATGATTTAATATCAAAGCGGGCCATAATGGATGCATTACTTAATCACGGTGTAGAGAAAGCCTATGTAAATCTACTAGGATCGATATATGATGAAGCTACAGCGACAGTCCATCGATCTTGAGATTGGAATAAATGTAGAGCGGGGCGTACAGCAGGGTGACGCAATGTCGCCTCTTCTCTTTTCAGCCTGCCTGGGAGAAGTGTTCCGTAATCTGGATTGGAAACAGGATGGAATAAGGATTAATGGTGAATACTTAAATCATCTGAGATTCGCAGATGATATCGTTCTTCTTTCACAAGACCTAGAGGAGCTGCAAAGACACGTACAAGAGCTGCAAATAGCTGGGGAACCATTTGGCTTGAAAATAAACCAGAAGAAGAGTCAGGTCATGTTCAATAAATTTGCTGAGGACAAAAGGATTTCTATTTTAGGAACGAATTTGGAAGTTCTATAACATATATATATATATATATATATATATATATATATATATATATATATATATATATATATATATATATATATATATACATATATACATATACATATATATATATATATATATATATATATATATATATATATATATATATATATATATATATATATATATATATCTTGAGCGGAGGGTTTCAATGGAAGGGGATACCGTCCGGGAGTTGGAACGACGCGTTAAATGTGGCTGGCAGGCTCAACAAAGTATTTAAGAGCAAACTACCACTTTGCCTGCAAAGAAAAGTTTTTAATCAGTGTGTCCTGCCAGTTATGAGATATCGAAGTGACCTGGACACTCACATCATATTCAGTTCAAAAACTTCGAGTAGCACAGAGGGGAATGGAAAGATGTATGCTTGGCATTACTAAACGGGATAGAAAGACCTGCACATGGATCAGAGAACAAACGAAAGTGAGTGACACATTATTGGAACAATAAAGCAATTGAAATGGAAGTGGGCAGGCTATGTAACGAGGCTATGGGACGAAAGATGGACCAGGGCGGTCCTGGGCTGAATACCGCTTGATCGCAAACGTCCATTATTAAGTATATTGGACCCGAATAGCAGAGGAGAGCTCAAGACCGCGAGAGTTGGAAGCATGCTGAAGAGGCCTTCATCCTGCAGTCGATTGATACGGGTTGATGATGATGATGATGATGATGATGATGATGATGATGATGATGATGATGATGATGATGATAATGATGAACATGAATGAAACACATTCTAATTGCATGTCGTCTATTATAGTCGGTGGCATTTGATAAACTTGTTCTTTAATAAAACCCCATAAGAAAAAAATTAGTTGTGTTAAATCCGGTGATCTGGCTGGCTACGGAACAGGACCTCCTCTACCAATCCACTTATTTTCATAATCCGTGTCCAAATAGCTGGACTGGTGTCTAGCTGTAACCACATTCGTCTTAAAGGCAATTCTTCAATCCACTCTTCAAAATTAATTTTCAAAAAATTCCGAAAACTATCACCGTTAACTCTATTTTCAAAAAATATGATCTCCGATAATACCAGCCCACACATTAAGAGACAATAATCTTGGATTTCCACGGCTGTAATAGTGAAAGTTATGTCGGTTGACGTACCAATTTTTGAGGAAAGTTACCTCATCGGTGATTAAAATATATTTGAAAAAGTTAAGTTCTTCTCTACTTTTTCTATTGCCCAGTTACAAAATGCATGCGTTCAAACGAAATCATTTTGAGTTAGTTCTTGAATCAAATGTATAAAATACGGATGAAATTTATATTTCCTAGTGATTCTGTTCGCTGTGGATTTTTTAACGCCTACCTCGTTTTCTATCTGTCTGCATGAAATATACGCATTTTTAATTACAGCTTGAAGTACTAAATATTCGTTTACTTCACTCATAGCTCTTTTCTGCCTTTCCATTTTTGTTTGTAATCGACACATCCAGCTATTTCAAATTGCTCTTTTAGTGGTATAAACGATAATGCATTAGCATGACGCTAGACATTAGGGAATGTTTGCACACATATTCTACTTGCTAAAAATCCGTTTTGAGCACTTGCTACTAGAAAAATACATTTTCGTTCTACTTTAAGTTCTAATAAACCCCATACTACACAACTTGACAATTTAAAAAGTCCAAATAATTGACCGTTGATTCATTTATTTCTATGCCATGATTGTCTAGGATATCTAGGCCATCTGCGTGCTTTAAGTTGTAAATTGAATATTCACATTTCTTTTCTATAGTCAAAATAATAAATCATCAAAATATGTTTTCCTTTTTAATTATGAAAAAAGTAGACTGTATTTTTCAATATCATATAAAAACTGTTTAAAAACTATACTAGAACAATATTTTCCATTTGAATAGAATGTTATGACGTTATTATTAAAACATCTAAGGTAAATTCCATTAAAAGCGAAATATTAAAAACAAAAATCTCGGAAATTATGATAAATAGATATAGAACATGTTTAAGAAGAATAGAAATATTTTGTCTTAGGAATATTGTAAAAATATTAGACATTCCATTTCAAAAAAACTGAGATAATATATATATATATATATATATATATATATATATATATATATATATATATATATATATATATATATATAAATATATATATATATATATTCAAAAATTTGGAATATTTACAAATAGGATACCTACGCCTAGGGTAATCTAAAAATTGTGATTTATTTCAGACCGTTTTTAAATGAGAATATTAAAAGCATTGTAACATTGGTTTTACAACTGGTACTGGTTTTTCGATTTTTGCACTCTCTCTAAAAACATGATATCTGATTTTAACAGATTAAAAATAATTGCTTTGTTACAACACGGCTTTTATCAAAGCGATATCTCGGAAAATGTATGTTTCCCAAATTGCTGTATCGAAAATTCATAAAAAATTCCAAGAGACAAATAACGTAAAGGATCGCCCCAGAAGTAGTAGAAAATAATATACAACACCTGCACAAGACCGGCAGATATCAATGATAGCGCGAAGAAATCGTCTGGGATCCAAATCAAAGGAGCTTATTAGGCTTGAAGAAGTAAATGTTTCATGACAAATGATAACACTCAGGCTGAAAGAGTAAATTTGCACCGCAGAAGATTTTTACGTGTTCCCAAACTAACCTTTCAACAAAAAAATATAAGATTGCAATGAGTTCGAGAAATGGTGGATCATACTCCTAACTGGAATAACTGGAATAACGTGATATTCTAAGATGCGACGAGAATTTGCTTGGTTTCTGATTAACAAAGAACATTAATTTGGAGAGCCACAGATCGACAAGCCCGACTAGAAAGAACTCAACCACGTATCCCATTTGAAGGTGGAAGCGTGATGTATTGGAGTGATATTATGGGGATACATGGACATCTTTATTGGTCCTTGCGAGAAGAGTCACTGGTGCTATGTCCATCAAAGACGTTTTAAATCCTGTAGTGTGTCTGTTCCGAGGCGTAGTGGGGGACGCATTTGTTTTTATGAATGAGAACGCACCAACAGCACCAACACCTCATCCAACAGCAGCAGTACAAAATTTTCTGAAGAGGAGGGAATAACCAAGTTAGGGTGGCAAGCAAATTCCCATGACATGAATGGCATTGAACATACTTGGGATATTCTGAAAACACGCATCAAGAAGTGAAACAATCCCCCTCTTACCTTGCGAGAACTAAAAGATGCTGCTCGTGAAGAATGGGAGAGAATTTCACAATTTTTGACTCCAAAATAATATATAAATTTTAGACACGTTGGTCATTTGATGTCGAGTTTTACTTGGCACCAGTAAGAGTTGTAATAAAATGATTACGTAAACTAGTAAAAAAAACTTAATATCAATAAAAAAATAAAATATTTGAATATTCGAAGCTTTTGGACATATGTGTATGTATTAGGGTGGTCCTAATTTAAATAATAATAACTTTTTAAAATTTTCTCTGCTTTCACCCCCACCAGTTTTATAATAATATACATTCCTCCTCCAAATTTGAGCTTGATCGGTTATTATTAACACGTGCCTCAATAAGCACAAAGTTGCTTAATACATTCCCTACAATGTAAGTGCAGAGAAAATTAAAAGAAAGTTTTTCACAAATTCACATCAATCGGTTCGATCTAATAATCAAATTAAAAACTATTATTGAAGAAATAAAATTCAAATATTTATTCAATATTAATCCAATTAAAGTAGTCTGCCGCATATCATAAATTTATATCATATCAAAAGGTACAAATGTTACAGATGTATTTTGTAAAATAACCATGAATAGACCAGCAAAAAGACGACGAAAATATCGAGTGCAGAATAGGCCTAGCGTAAATCACATTTCATGTATTACCAAAAGTCTGGAGATCATCAGCTATAAGTAAGGAGACAAGTTAGGGTAATTTTAAAACAAACTCAAGGTTATACTAAATTCAAAGAAATGTATCACTAAACACCGAATCACTTGTTATTAATTACTTGACCTGCATTTCATTAACAATGTCAGCATTATCAGGAGATGACTCAATCTTAGATTAAATCAGGTCAAATTGTTTTATCTCCTAATGATGCTAACATAGCGAACCGCACGTCGAGAAATTAAAAACAAGTGATTTTGTGTTTAGTGGTAAATCGCTTTGAGTTTAGTATTTCACACCAAAGGTATGAATACACCAATAGAAATGAATCGAACCCAATATGAGAAAACTAGCATTAATATAACAAGCTTTACACTATTACATTTCAGAGAACTGATCTTGGGGTGAAAAAAGGCTGGGAAAGGCTGGAAATAAAAGAAAGTGGGGTGCCATAGTTAATAGGATAGGACGGAACTCCAATGTTGGCATTCCATAGGATTAACAATGATGCCACTACCAAAACCTAATTGCTACTGAAACGCCCTATGTTTTTGTGCTTCTGAGGAGCTAGATAAACAAACAATCATGATGATAGTAAAGAAAATGTGTTTGTCAAAAGAGGCTCGCGTTTCAATAACGAAATAGTAAATGAAACATACACCCCGAATGTATCACCAAACCACAAGACGTCTATGAAACTAAAATTAAAGCTTTAAAAATATTCCATGTGTTGAAAAGTAACTGAAAAGACCGAATCTGCAAAATATAAAGGCGTTATTGGTTTCCTGATTAAATTTGTTTGACGTAACCGAGGAGGTGTTTTTTTTATCCAGCACATACTCACCTGGCGACCAAAATTATCTGGATGATAAACCGTTCGACGATGTGGAGAATAACAAAACATACCTTGACTATCAATTATTCTATTGGAACCTTTAGAGTAAAACACTAACCCCAAGAGATCGACCACTAAACACCAAATCACTTTTATAACTTCTCGATACGAGTTCTGTTAACCATGTTAGCATCATCTTGTGATGATGTTAACATGGCTGGTAAAACGTGTATAGAGAAATTAAAAAATTCACCTGGTGAGTAGTGGTACATCTGTTAGAGTGTTTTATCTTGATTAGTTTTTACATTAAAGCCAAAAGGCATTTATAAAATGAATATTGTAACGATCAATACATATCTAGTTAAATATTTTGAATAATACAGGTTCTCCGTTCACCTCTTAAAAAAACTCCACAAACATAGTTATCAACCCAATACCTGTCATTATAAAAGCTGATTGAGTAACGTTAACGTTTTTAAAAACATTTTCAACATCAACATTATTTAATATATCAACTTTTAAATCATCCTTTATCGCTATATCTCCTATTATTGATATCCTACTGACAAGGTCCTGCCTGGCATCAATCCTAAGCACATTATTTAATTCCACGTCATTGATATTATCGGTTTCTAAGATTTTTTTTACGGTGATTCCATTTTTGAATATTAAGGCATCCCTAAATTTTACATCAGTGTCGTTTTTGAAAACCAAATTATCGACGTAATTATCAAATATCACTGTAGCTAAGGCAAGCAGGTGTAACGAGTTAAAATGAACATCTCCCTAAAATAATGAAATATTAGTTTAAAAGACGTTAAAAATATTTGACATCTTACAGTGACAATTAAATTAGTAATGTTAGGGTTACTTCGGTGTAATTTTACCCACATATTGCTTGTTAAGCTTTTATTAAAATTGTGAGTGTTCATGAAATTAATATGTAAAGGTCCATGAAGATGTAAATCTGAAAGCAGAATATTTGGCAGATAAAAAACGATGTTCTTATAAAATTAACTTTTTACTCACTTTCAATTTTTGCGTTGTTAGAAAACGCTAACGAATTACTTATATTGTTCCTTAACATTTTATATGACAACCGCGCACGAAACTCGAAATCATTAATCATATTTATATCGATATTCTCAACAGATAATGTATCAATAGAATACTGAGCATAAATATCCTGCTCTTTTATATAATGCAAATAACTTCGGGAAAACTGATCCAAATCAAAATTATGGATACTTCCAGTAAAATTGCCTTCAATAACTAGAACTTCTGTTTCAATATCATCGTTAATTTTATTTTCATCAAAAATATTGGTGCTTTCTGATTCAGGACTATCCCACTTAATATCATCTAAATTATCAAATGTTATATTACGAAGTACTACAGGTTTTAGAAACACCCATTTGGAGGAAATGTTATGACTTTCGTTCATTTTAACAATTGTTTTATTTAATTCTGTAATGTTTTCACCATTAAATAGACCTGTGACAGTTAGATGATCAAAATCAACTATATCAACCAAACTGGTTATGTCTAAACGTTGATCAGTGTCTTTAGTAATGAATGTATCGATTGTTAAGTTGTTAATTGAATTTGAATCGATTTTAAGATCTTGACGAACAGAAAAACCTTGAGTGAAATTCTTGTTTCCAGTAATAGTAGCAGCTGTTTCATACTGAAAAATCATTTTATAAGCATATACTTACTGCACAGAAGCAAGTACAATCTACCTGATAGATAAAATTTTGAAAAATACTATCAATTTTAGTATTATTGTATGCATTTTCAACAATAATGTTTCCTTCTACTAACAAATGGTCAAACATAACGTTGGCGAAGATATGTCTACTATCTTGAAGATCTAGGTTTGGTATAAACTTTTCGATTTCATCTCCTATGATTTTACCTTTCACCTTAAAATAATAAAGTAAATTAATATCTGTTTCTAAAATACATATTCTTCTTCACCAGTCATTTGATTCAGTAAATTCAAACAACACAATGATAAGAATGGAAATTATTAGCTACTCAACTTAATTGTCGGCCTCTTACGTTTCATCGACTGCAAAAGTATTAGTTAGTTTAGTGCATCGTTTCTCAACCTTTTTAGTATCGCGACCATTAAATAGCCAAAAAGTTAAGTAAGAAACGTTGCGAGCCCTCACTACAAGATGTTAATTTGATGTTTATCAAAGTTTTACATCGGCCGGTTAACACGGTGACGATTCGTCCTTTTTTCAGTATCGTAATTTATAAAGAATCGTTTTTATTTTTAAAGGGCTTATAAACTCGTATGAGTATGTTAACACGCTTACGAATCTTGAAAAAAAAACGATTCTATTTGCCTTTGTATTAAATGACGAATCGTCAATGACGGGTGTATATAGTATCGAAAAAGAGCAGATTGTACAATGAAACATATTTAAAATATGAATCCATTGCCTTGGATGACAAGCCGCAATGTGCTGTTTGTTATCAAGTTCTTGTTGCTTGTTGAGAAACGATGGTTTAGTAGTTACTTTTAAGCCATCTTTAGCGTCACCTATAATATACGCGCCTGCTAATAATGAATTGGGCTACAACACAGCAGCTCATAGCTTAGAATGAGAGTAGACTCTTTGATGTTGTTCTGTCATTGTTCTACAAATTTAAGAAAAAGAACTTGCTCCATAAGATTGTAACCTATGACGAAAAGCGGATCCTCTTCGATAATGCAAAGAAGCGAATCAACCAGTGTCGAAAAACCAAATATCCACACAAAAAGGTATTGTTGTGGTGACCTTTATCAGCTGACTGTTATCAGCAGAAACTGATTAGCGTTAGTGACGTTCTGGAAAAAAAATCTGATAATGGAAGATAAATCATTTTGTTTCAGGGCAATATAATCCATGCAACATGATTTATTACACTAAAACCAAAACCGATCTGGGATTAGACAGTTAGCTGATAAGTGGCAAAAGTCTGTAGAATGTTAAAGGAATTCGCAGATTTTATAAAGATTACAGATACTTTGAAGATTAAATTTGTATTGGTTTGCCACTATGTTGCTTGTTTCATAAATAAATATCAAATGTAGTTAAAAAACTTATACGTAAAACTTGTCATACTCATATATTAGAATATAAAAATTAAATGACAATAAGAAATATGATGATATATTAAAGAAAAAAAAATGAAATTGAGAAAGTGGAACATAAGAATATTACAAGAAATAAGCAGATTGAAAAAAATGTGAAAACAATTATAAAAATATGAAACAGTACATAAAAGATATACAATTTCTAATACTTGGAGGAGAAGGGAAACTTTTGGGGTAGACTTTAATATTAGAGAAAGGCTATGAAGGCTGAAAGAAATGGACAATTTTTGCATAGAGCACGGATGAATTTTCCTTGTTTTTGAATCTTTTGAATTCAAAAATACAAAAAATAGAATACAAAATAAATATACAATAAAAAAATACAATAAACTCAATATGAAATAGACAAACAAATTACGGTTACCAGTATTGACAAAACGATATATTCCATTTTGCTTTGCAAAATCTCGATCTGTATTTGTATCTCGACTTCGATCAAACATTAATCTCGATTGACGTTCAAATTTCATCATCTTATTTATCAATTACCTAATATAAGTGTGCATATCAGCCTTTAGAACGTTTAACAGAACAGTCAAAAGCAATATTGACCAGGACTCAGTCATTTAAACCGCTCGCGGTTTATGAATCATGTAATTTTTGAGTGGCATAGAGCATTTAGTGAGATTCAACAAATAATAAGGAAATACATTTGCATGAGATACATTTACGTATAAAACAACATTCAAGAAAGAAAAGAAATGGAAAAGGCCTCCACCTTAGGGGGCACAATAATAGCCATAGTTGGAAAGCTGTAAATGAGTTTGAATGTAATAGTTATGAATTAAAAAGTAACAATAGTATAAGTGATCTGTGTACTGATGAGAGTACTCATGATACTTAAAAATTCACAAGGTAAAGACGAGAGGAGACCTACAAGGTGAGGGGAGGCAGACCAACATCTGATGTGTCTTCAACACGAGTTTAAATCCGTCACTTAAATAGTCACTTGGTCGTCTATAGCAATTTTTTAGTGAACCTAATTTTTGTAGTGCGTTCTGAAAATGAGTGACAATTTCGAGCAATGGTGTGTTATCAAGTTTTGTTTCAGACTTGGGCACGGTGCGACGGAAACTTTGTTGAAAACTTTGTCAAGTTTTCAGGCCTAGGTTTTCAGATGGTTCAAGGCATTCTCAGAAGACCGAGACTCGATCGAATACCAGAGCCAGGAATGGCATACTCAAACCTTACCACGGTCAAAAAGCTTGAATAAGCAAACTAAAAGTAAAAAGCATGTTCATTTGTTTTTTTTTAATATAGCCAAGGATCATCAATAAGAAAATTGTGCTTCAAAGCTAAATGGTAAACCAGCAATTTTAGCGAGAATTTCTTGAAAGAGAAAAAAGAAGCAAAAGGGTCATTGATGTGAGATTGAACATCAAGATTGATGGATGGACTGCTGTTGCATCACAATGCGCCTTGCCACAAAACCATTTCAATGAAGTAATGTTTGTCGATTAAAAACATCACTGTGACTCCGCAGCCCCCTTGAGGCACTAGACTTGAGTCTTTGTGTATTTGAGTGGCATAGCGCATTTCAGATCACTTCAGATCATCATCACATTTTAGATCACTGAAAACTTGCCCCATACCAGCCGGCCATCAACCAACGACGATAACATAACAATACGAAATAACAATTAAAAAAAATCGTGCTTGAAAATCATCATGTTGGCATTAGAGAGATAGCAGAAGATCTTGGCATCTCTTATAGATAGCACGAGCACCGTGGCTTCGTGCGAGTTTTTCTTTTCTCCAAACTAAAATATCCACTCGGTGGAACGCATTTTCACTCCATTGAGGTCATTAACCATCAAGAGAAACATTGGATAAGGGACACCCAGGGAAAATTAAGTGTATAAATGGTCACGTTGAAAAAAAATATTATCCCCACTACAGATCCCCTACCAATAGCCCTCTTAAGATGTAAATACTATCAAAAATATAAGCGACCGTACAGTCGATGTGTATACGCCACCCAGTGCTGTTGTTGTGTCAGTGTTTTGTCAATAAATAAAAAACGTTAAATAACCTTATTGCACAAATAGTGCTTTTTTTCGATCTTGACACAGTTTGTGGTAAGTAAATCATAAATATTATATTTTCTATAGTATTTTTATTGAAAAACTTTGATTTTTAGTTTTTTAACATTTATTTATCGGTTTCTTTCATTTTATTTCATTTTATCTTTTCTATTTAGCTCAAAATGAACACGCATTCTCGTACTCGCTGTGCGTCTGAAATACAAACATTATATGAAGCAGCTGATATTTTCTACTACAAAGAAAGTGAAAGCGAGACCGAATTGGTTTTTGAAGCGCATCATACGAGTAAATTTTACCTAATTAAATGAATATATTTTTAAAATAAAGCTAAATTATGTAATAAGTATCTGAAAGTACATTAAGTCCCCTTTTAAATGCCGTTGGAAGAAAGTTTTTATCTATTAATTTCGTCTAGATCCCCACCTCATTTAAATTTTTTTTTGCTGATTTTTTCGATGGTATTAGGAATACTATTATTTTTTGGAACATTCTATAGATGTAGTCTTTTTTTATACTGATTGAAGTTTAAATAAAAAAAATATTATTAAATCGGATAATTTAATCAAAAGATATTAATAATCAAAGACATGCGCTCCTGTGCTCCTGAAGCATCAGGAAGTACAGAAGTGTTTCTCTTGACGGTTAAAAAGAATTCGCTGATGGAACTGAAGACCATTCTGGCCGAGGCATATTACAAGTGAATGGATGATTCAATCAAGTGGCATGCATGTATCAAATCAAATGGAGCTTAATTTGAAGCCGATAATAAAGATTTGTATTCAAAAATGCAAAAAATGTATTTTTTTTACCAGGCATGTCAATTTTAATCACATGGTATTTCAAATATATTTCCATAAGTTATTTATACTCACGCTTAAATCGGAAATCACCTCCAGATAATTGAATATTATATCACCTAAAATTTCTTGATCAGTATTCAAAGTAACAATTTCTTTCAGGTCTATATTGTTTACAAAACTGTCAGTAAAAACTTTATAACCTCTGGTTATATTACTGAATTGTTTAATCCCTAAAATTACAAGAAACGTAGTAAAAAAAGCCAATTGAGAGTATTTTTTTCAAACTAACCAGATATTACAAGTATGTCTTCAGCTGAATTAATCCCAACATAATCATCAGGATATTTTAAATCATTTAAATAATCAGCTATAGCATCGCCAGATACGTTCAAAACCTAACAACAAAATAAAAACTTGGCCTACTGGCACATATTACTATGATCAAAAAGCGAGGTGAGTTTATAAATAAAACACAAAGTATTTATTTATTTATCCAAATTAATTTTGTCTGCTTTAAAATAAAAAGTCACATCTGGTGAATATTGTGCTTGTCGAACGCTATTTGTTTGATTTTTATTGAAAAATTGACGAATAATTATTGCGGTTTACGATGGTGATGCTTTACCTTGATACAAAAACTATGAATTACCATAAATCTAGAAGTTTTTTTAATGAATTCACGCAAATGATTAATAACGCTTAAATAATATTCTTTATTAACTTTTTGACCAGTTGGAAAGAACTATTTGTGGACAATACAGGTAGCCCTCAGTTTACGCCGCAGTTCGATTCCTACAAAAGCTGGCGTAAAATGAACTCATATTTACAGTAAGGTATAGGGATAGGTTCTACATAAGTGAAAAATAAACATATAATTTTGTTAAGCAATAATAGTTGTTAACTGTTTTATCTGAAGAGTCTAAAACTCCATGAATGTATTACGGAGATAAAAAGCTTAGAATGTTGCAATAACCCCTTGATCCATTGGTTACAAAAGACATGTTGTATTGAGAAGCATGTAAACAACCCTGACATCCAACGATGTTCTTATTTCATCAAGGTTTTGAGGATGCCTTGGAGCATTGTCCAAGAGAGAAGAAGTGCCTTGGGTGGTAAGTTACTTTCTTCACAAAAGTGAAGCACAGTAGGGCAAAAATAAATTGTGTACCAATCTGTGAAAACATCTTGTGTGACACAAGCTTTCTTGTTCCATTTCCAATAAACTGGAAATATGTCTTTATTTAGACCTTTAAACTAATACACACTAAATTGGTTAGTTAAACACTAATATTGGTGTAAGTTTCAAAGTTACTGAAACATTGGCTCCCAACAAAAGAGTTAATCTACCTGTCGCAACTTTAAAACCTGGAGCGGAACGTTTTTCACGAGAAATAAAAGTTCGTGCTGGTAACTTTTTTCAGTAAAGCTCATTCTCATCAACGTTGAAGATTAGGTCTGGAGAAGAAGGCTGTTGAAGATTAGGCCTTGTTCTACATAACCCTGAAATTCCTTAGGAAAAGTAGCCGCCGCCGCAACATCTGCACTTGCTGCTTCACCGCATAATTTTACACTACAACAGTTACTTCGGGGTTTAAATCTCATAAACCAACCCTTACTTCCCAAAAAAGTCTTTTCGCCTCCATCTATCTCCTTAAGATTGTCAAAAATTGATTTTGCATTTTCGGTTACAGTAGCTTGAGTCAAGAGAATGTTTTTGTGACTTGCATCATCCGCCCATAACGATAACAATTTTTCCTTTTTTTTTATTTTACCTCTACTGTAACTCACATGTTTTACATTTCCTGCCGTAGACTGTTGAGCAGAGGATTTAATTTTATCTGCATTTTTCATAATGGGTAACATCCAATGGAGGTAAGTTCAAAAATCTACACACATTACGGCCTGTTTGTCCATTTTCCATTCGTCGAATAACTTCCATTTTTGTTTCTAGATAGATAGATTGCCATGCCTTCTTAACATATTTAGATAACTCTGGTGCACTTTTTTTATCTGATATAATAACCCTCATTTATTCTGGTTTATGTGGTTACCTAAATATTTAGTATTTTAATTTTTTTTTTGTCTATTTTAATCTTAATTTAAGATAAATGTATACATACCCAACAATATTAAGCAGAAAAAATAAATACAGTAACCCGTCGTCAACCGCGGTTTTGATTGTCCGCGGTTTTGTCTTGCGAAATCGCCTAGATTAAATTTTCAATCAAATTATGTAGCAGCGCGGTACGTTTTCGTTGCACTCTCGTGCGAATTACTGCTCTAATTTTCCAGGAATTCTTTTATTGCCTTTTTCGTTACGCATTTACATAGTTTGTATGTATCATTATTCAAACGAAGTTGATGATTAGGGAGAATTTTGTAGTTTTTGTGAGTTTAATAATGTAGTTATATGTATATGTCCTAATTTTTAAATCTAATGGCGTCCATAGGTCAAGATTTTGTTAAAAAGAGGCGAAATGTAGTGACTCTTAACATTCAATTCAATTGTCATTTCAATTGTTAGAGTGTCTTGCTGCAGGTGAAATGTATACGAGTGTCGCGAAAAAGTTTAAAGTGAATGAATTCACAGTAAGAACAATAAAAAAGAGTGAGCAATCTATTCAGGTCAGTGTTTCTTGCGGTACTAGTACCAGCAATAAAGAGTATTTTGAATTTGGATCGCAAACAAAGAAAAAAGTGTCTCTTAGCAGCCGAATTATTCAAGAAAAAGCTAGGCGTCTTTTCGAGAACGTAAAGTCAAATGGGGAAACTCTAAGCTTACAAACCAGTAAGCGTTGGTTTGAAAATTTTAAAAAACGCTTTTTGCTACATAACGTAAAAATTACTGGGTAGTCGGCTTCTGCAGATCACAAGGCGGCTAATTGGTATCCGACTGGATTCAAACAATTGATTGATGAAAGCAAGGGTTATCAACCAGATCAGGTATTTAACGCCGATGAGACAGGTTTACTATAGAAGAGGATTCCTGCTCGAATATTTATGTGTCAAACCGAAATATCCGCACCAGGATTTAAAGCTTCAAAGGATAGGGTTACTCTTCTCTTTTGCTCTAATGCTTCAGGTAACCATATGATAAGGCCACGCTCGTATACAAATCTCTTAACCCATAGGCTCTAAAAACTGAAAACAAAAATGATCTGCCGGTCTTTTGGAGAGCAAATCAAAAAGATTGGGTGACTGCAATATTATTTACAGACTAGTTTCTGAACTGCTTCATACCTAGTGTTAGGTAATATTTGGCCTCAAAATCGTTGCCATTCAAAGCTTTACTTCTTATTGATAATGGTCCCGGGCATTTTGAATCTCTAAAGTTTGCTGATCCAAACACAGAAATTTGCTTCCTACCTACTAACACTACATCACTGATACAACCATTAGATCACGGAATAATAGCAGCATTTAGGAGATATTATATCAAGCAAACTTTCAATTATGTATTGAATAGCATGGAACAAAATCCTGTTCTCACTGTTACTGAGAGTTGCAAAGTTGTTAATATCGCCCATTGCATAACATTTATCAAAGAAGCAATAGATGATTTATGCTCATGAATATTGAATTCCTGTTAGAGAAAGTTATGGCCAGAGGTTGTGGCCGATACATCAGCAGTTCCTGACAAAGCAACAGAAATTGAAGACATTGTAAAAATCTTACACCAAATTCATGGCTATGGTTTCGACAAGTTGCAACCAAGTGACGTTGAAGAAGTTATACATTCTGACGACAATGAGCTGTTAGAATCAGAATTGCTTGAAATTCTGGAAAATACATCGGATGTCGAAGGTAATACAGACGATGAGATCCCCGACGAGGCAACGACTACTAAGATGACTACTACATCGCTAACGTTAAGTAGTTTACAAAAAAGTTGTTAACCGCACAACAGTTGCAATATTTGGTATATGATGAAAATCCTTCACTAGCAAGAAGCCTAAGTTTTCAAATAGTTTGAATAGGCTATTATAACATTATAGGCAGATCCAAAGGGAAGTTACAAAAAATGAAACAGCCAACAATTTTGCATTATTTACCTTTACACCTTTATAACAAAATTAATATGTATCTACATATTTATAACATAGAATTCATACATAAATGTGTATATATATATATATATATACATCCCCTTTGTGGATCAGACCTTGACGTGGTAAAGGGGTTTGAGTAGGGCAATGAAGCTTTGAGCTATGCCGTCTGGAGTCTATACTCCTGGGAGGGTCACCCCTGGCGGGCGGGTCAAAGCGGAGGCCTCAGACTAACATGAATCCAAAATCTGCAAACCCGCATTGGACCAGCGTGGCAGATTACGGTCCATACCTTCAACATGGTATTTCAATATGTTGAAATATGACAGTACAACCTCAAACACGGCCCTCATTCCCCGGAGGCCAAGGGACAACTACCTACGGCAGCGGGAAGACCTGCCCCAAGGCAGAGGGTGCTAAGAATCACCGGGTTAGATCAGGCTGCCATTGGACTTTTGACATTGCAACGTTAAATATACGGACTATGAAAACAGAGGCCCGATTGCAAGAACTGTTAATCGAACTTGACAACATACATTGGGATATTATTGGGCTCTGTGAAACACGAAGAAAGGGTGAAGAGTTAATCAAACTGCAACCAACTGGACACGTACTCTACACTCGAGGTAGAGATTAGCCCAATGCGTCATTCAGTTGAATAAAAAGTTTAGGCTTCAAATCGTCCAAGCTTATGCACCAACTATAAGCCATAAAGATGAGGAAATTGAGGAATTTTATGATGATGTGGCCCAGCTTTTATACAAGGAGAAATGTAGGTACAAAATCCTGATGGGTGATTTTAATGCCAGAATTGGAACAACAAGAACAGACGAAAATGCAACTGGCCCATATGGAACTGGTGAGCGAGACAATAGATGTGACAGATTAGTTGATTTTGCTAAAGAACAAGAACTATATATTATGAATTCATTCTATAACAAAAATATCAGCAGAAAATGGACATGGAAAAGTCCATCTGGGCTCACAAGCGAAATTGACTACATCATGACCAACGATAAAACAATATTTACCAATTGTACTGTCCTTAACAATTTTAATGTTGGAAGTGACCACCGAATGGTACGAGCAAGGGTTCGGATTGACTGTCGAAAAGAGCGCGAAAGAATGGTAAGATCAAAGAAGGGCAAGGTGGATTCTGGAAAACTTCTGGAGAGATTAAGCGATTTTGAGATTGCTTTGTCAAACCGGTTTGCTGCGTTACAAGATCCAGAGGAGGTGGAAATATCAGTTCAATATGAAGAAATCGCCAACAATGTACTTCAAACGGCTGCTTCAACAGCACCAGAAGAAAAATGTCTCAAACAAACAAAAATCTCCAGTGAGACCATTGATTTAATGAAGAAACGGCGAGCAATGAGAAATGCAGGTAGTCCTTTTGGCAGGGTCGAGTACACTGAGCTCTGCAAAACTATAAGAAAACGTATCAGAGAGGACACGCGCCGATTCAATATGCAGCTAGTGCAAAAAACCCTGGAAGAAAACAAAGGAATTAACAAAGCTAAACAGAAGCTGAGAAACAAAAGAACGCAAATATATGCTTTAAAGCGTGAGGATGGCACAGTGTGCAGGGCGCGTACCCAAATGTTAGAGATTGTCAGAAGGTTTTATTCCCAGTTATAAGAAGATCAGAGCCAGTCAGGGACAGCAATACCCACGGAAGAACAATATATAATGCCAGATATCCTAGTGGTGGAAGTAACAAATGCTATAGAATTGATGAAGAACGACAAGGCTCCAGGAAAGGATAGTGTAACTGTCGAAATGCTAAAAGCTGGTGGTCGGACGTTACATAAAACACTGGCAAAATTATACTCAAAATGCCTCAAAGAATCAAAAGTACCTGACTTATGGAAAAATGCAGAAGTGATCTTTTTACATGAAAAAAGAGCACAGGAAGATTTAAAGAACTACCGTCCAATAAGCCTCCTATCAGTGATGTACAAAGTTTTCACTAAGATAATTTCTAAAAGAATATTAAAAAAACTGAATGACGCACAACCAAGAGAACAAGCAGGATTCAGAAGTGGATTCAGTACAATGGATCACATCCAGGTTGTACAGCAGGTCATAGAAAGGCACAACGAATACACCATGCCACTGTGCTTGGCTTTTATCGACTACGAAAAAGCATTTGATTCCATCTCAAAGCATGCGATAATGGATGCACTGCTTAGCCAAGGTGTAGAGAGAGCCTATGTAAACCTATTAGAATCGATATATGATGGAGCTACAGCCACAATTCACTTTGATGATCTTGAAGTGGGAATTAATATAGAACGAGGTGTACGGCAGGGTGACGCAATATAGCCTATTCTTTTCTCGGCTGGCCTTGAAAAAGTATTCCGTAAACTGGATTGGGAACAGGATGGTGTAAAGATCAATGGTGCAAACTTAAACCATCTTAGATTTGCAGATGATATTATTCTCATTTCACAAGACCCAGAGGAGCTGCAAAGACGCATACAAGAAGTGCAAAGGGCTGGCGAACCATTTGGCTTGAAAATAAACCTGAAAAAGAGTCAGGTTATGTTCAATAACTTCGCTCAGGACAGAAGAATTTCAGTTTTAGGAAGGGATTTAGAGATTGTGGACAGCTTTATATATCTTGGGTAGAGGATTTCAATGGAGGGGAATACCGCCCGGGAGGTGGAACGGCGTGTTAAATGTGGCTGGCAGGCATTTACTAGGCTCAACATTGTGTTTAAGAGCAGACTCCCATTTGCCTGAAAAGAAAAGTATTCGATCAGTGCGTTCTACCCGTTATGACATACGGAAGTGACACCTGGACACTCACATCGCAATCAATTCAAAAACTTCGGGTGGCACATAGGGGAATGGAAAGATGTATGCTTGGCATTACAAGACGAGACAGAAAGTCCTGCGCATGGATCAGGGAACAAACAAAGTCTGTGACATCATTCGAAGAGTAAAACAATTGAAATGGAGATGGGCAGGCCATATAGCGAGGCGATGGGACGACAGATGGACCAAGGCAATCCTGGAATGGATACCGCTTGATCGCAAACGTCCGCGAAGAAGACCGAAAGCACGATGGATTGCGTTAAGTATATTGGACCCGAGTGGCAGAGGAAAGCCCAGGACCGTAAAGGTTGGAAGAATGCTGAAGAGGCCTTCATCCTGCAGTGGATCGATACGAGCTGATGATGATGATGATGATATATATACATATATATATACATATATGTATATATATATATATATATATATATATATATATATATATATATATATATATATATATATATATATATATATATATATATATATATATATATATATACATGTATATATACATATGTGTAATTATTCACACACTATTACATACATATGTACATATTTTATATTTTCATATGTAACACCAGAAAATGACTAGCCAACCACGGTGGAACGGACCTTTATATCCGGAACGCAACCCTCGCGGTTGGTGAGGGATTAGGGTATATTTAATAAAAATCTTTCTTTAAACGAATGTACAACGTCGCGAGGAGAATCGGGGAATTACACGGCCAAACAGCGAATTGCGTACAGCGGCGTTATTGTAAATCGGCGTAAATTGAGCCGACGAAAACCGAAGGCTACCTGTGCTACACTAATGGAAGAAAACAGTGAACAGTACTTAGATTTTTAACCGGATTTAAACGTGGTTTTTCAGCTTTAAATTTCAGCGTAATTATGTATTTCAGAATGTCATCATCCAACGAAAGTATCTCTTCAAAAATTCAGTGTTTTTTGAATAAGACGAGAAGACGAAAAATTGATTCTTCAGAATTTGAGATTATTTTGAATAAGACGAGAAATTGTTCTTCAGAATTGATTAGAATGATCTAAATGATATTCCAGTAATATTTACAATATCTCTAATACTCAATCGGCGATTACTTAGTACAAGATACTTGATATTGGTCATTTTTTCTTACTTGGTTGGCTTGAAATGTCTTTCTGAACAAGGTTCATCTTCAATTGATTCTCTACCATCACTAAAGTCCTTGTACTACTTGTAAATACTTTTTTCGATATATCTTCATAGCCGTGGCACTTTTCTTAATATTTCTAATGAATCAGCACAAGAAATTTCGTTTTTTAGACAAAATTGAATGCAAAGTTTTTGCAAAAAATCACCGACAAAATTTGTCAATAATTACAATGTCAATACAAAAGACTATAATTTCTAACTTAACTAGCCAAATAATATGAAACGTTTGCCAGATATCAAGGACAGTCATACCAACTTAAAAAAAACAAATGGTTGTATCGATACATAAAGCGCGCGATTGTTTAAAATAAAAGTCGCCTTACTTCTTGATCATAGTAGTATATTTACCTACCCCAGAAATTAATAGATCAGGAATGTGGCATTTAAAAGGCGTAAAACACAATTGTTTCAAAAACGTATGAAAAGGTTCTCCGTTAATATTCTCAACAGTTACATTACCAGAAATATATAAGTTATTATATTCTATGTCTTTAAAAAGTGATGATGAAATCAACTCTGTGGATGAAATCAAAGTTGTATCAAATTTGTTTAACAGTTTGGTACTGAAATTGTGATTACACTTCAAGATTTCAATATTTAAAGAACCTAAAAAGAATACATTAATCAATAATATCACTCTTCTATTGCATACATTACCTTGGATGTTATATACGTCAACCCATTCACGATTAATTTCAATATCATTTATAAAACTAGAAGTTAGTACAATTTCTGAAACTTGGGAAGGTTTTTCGAAAATTAAATCACCATCTATTTGTAATTTGTTTGATGAATTGACAAGAAAGTTGCTTCCTGTTATACCGTTAACATTTCGAAAATTGATATTATTAACCATCAAATTTGAAAAAGTTTTTTCTCCTGCTATGTTTTGTGTTAGATCCTTCCTAAAATTATGTTAAACTATGGATTTTTCTGGCATATACTACCCAAACCAAAAAGCATTAGGGCTGGTCTAATTATGTCGAAATATGACTATATGCTTTAGTTCACAAAGACTATTACCGGATACGTAAAACATCATGTAAAGAGACAAATATGCTTTTATGGTAAGAAATATGTAAAACTATCATTTTGGTCAAAAATTTAGTAGTGATTGACACTCAATACTCATAATTCCAATTCTGAAGCAAGAAAATATTGTAAATTTACAACACGATAATGATCTCAATAAGAATTGCTGCAATTTTTCAGCTAAAATCTCAACGATTAGCACTTAACAAATTTAATATTCGCCTTGATTATGAAAAACGAAACATAAAAATTCAACAGAAACATAATGGTCTAAGATTCAACAGCTGATTCCTGCAGGTATCTGTTTTTTAATGAAACTTAATTCAAATGAATGATTATTGACAATGTAATATATTGCTGAGGGTAGCCTATAAAAAAATAGCCGCGATTACCTTTAATTAGATATATTGTAATTAATTTATTTTAATGAATTCCAACTATATTTTTTTAAGTGAATTAAACGTTAGTTGAAAGAAAATGATGAGAAGAATGTAAAAAAAATGGTTACCAGCTCTCACTCAGCCGCAACCTCTAGGTTGCAAGATGTAAACAGATATATTATTGTTATTTAACAGATAATTATTGTTTAGATACGTTTTAGATATATTATTGTTTTACGCTCATCATGTTTTTCAGGAAAATTTTATACTAAATTGAAGTTTAATTTTTGCTGCACACAATAATACATGGTTGCCTGTAAAAAAATGACCGCAAGTAGTGGTTGCCATGATTTGAATTAATTACTCTCGCTCTAACTGAATCTGAGCGAGTGAGAAGCTATGCGCGCGATGCTGAATTGAGTTTCATTAAAAACAGATACCTGCAGGAATCAGCTGCTGAATCTTATACTATAATAATCGTTGTTTAAAATATAATAATTGACTGAGGGTGATTATTGTGGAGCATATTCACCCTCTACTTCAATAAATGCTTCCCATTTATTTGATACATGGTCAATTCCACGACCAAAAAAGCACTGGTACTGGAATACAATCCGTACTTTGACATCGGCCACCAATTCATCGAAATCATCGTAGAGTTAGCCCGCTTGCCATTTTTTTAGGGAACGATTGACGAGGCAGTCCTTAGGAGCTTTGACAGAATCGATAGAATTCGATATAAGAGTAAGGAGGATGTGGGAGCAGATCCCATCCCTCATTTGCAATGGATTCGACTCCTCAACTCCGACATGTGGACGTGCATTGTCGTGATGGAAGACAATTTATTTTTTTTCCGTAGTCTTTTGACATTGATGGCTTTATGAAGCCAGTCGAACTAGGTCAGGTAGACGTCGCTGTTAATGTCGAATTGTTTATTTGCTATTTTTTTCCGGAATTCGCCATTGCTGACGCTCGTTTGAGAGAAAAAAACTAAACATTTTAAACAATTCCACGGCTGCCAAAAGTGCCAAATTGTCCACCTCTGATATAATTCGATGGAATATTCTAGATTATTCCAGATAATGCTAGAAAATTCGTAGAAGTATGGTATTGAAGTATTCTCAATTGGTGTCCACTTCTTCCTGAACTGTTCTCTAAGTTTTGATTTGAAGCGGGCAAACCATTCCTAACATTATCTTTAGCTGATTCTCCCATTACCAAAAAGTTCGTTGAGATCGCGGAATGACTGCCTCTTTCCATCCTTTGAGTGGTAGAGCATAATATGACAAAATATGAAATGAAAACAAACAAAATTCTAATTTTCATAAGGAAAAAATACGCAAAAATAAACCACTGATAATTATGCGCCAACCTAATAGTAAATGCAAAATGTAAATACATAAACGCAAATTAAAATATATACAATAATGGACAAAAGTATATAGACGAAAAAGTATAAAGTGAGGTTTTATAATTTCTAAATTAGTTATTTTTATTTTAAAAACAAATACATGTTCTTATTTCTAACTATAAACGTTGTAAAAATATAAAGTATTAATCTAAATATCCAAATAATATCGTGAAGAGAAATAAAAAAGTTGAATTCTTACAGAACAAAAGTATACAGGCAAAACTAATATTACTGAGATTTATATGAAACAAAATTAAATATCACTTTAAATAAGCCAAAATGGTAAGTAATTTGCTTAATAGTTTGTGACATAATCGTTGCTACTAATAACTGCTTGGCCTCTTCTAGGCATTGACCCACGAAGTTTATTAATGTAGACATAATCAATACTTTTTCATTTTTTTTCCAATGCCCTATATAGATTTTCTTTGGTAAAGTAATTGTTAACTGTAATCTCTCGATTCAAGTGATCCTACATGATGGGGTTCAATCCGGCGATTGCGATAGCAACAATGTTTTCACCTATAAAGAATTGCTTGTCTAACTTTGAAGAATGATTGGGGTCATTAATTTGTTAAAAAGAAGATCTTAAAGGCATGGTATCTTATATATAATGCAGCATTATGTTCACTAATATATCGCGATACATAAATCTATCCTTAATCCCTTCTATGCGATGTAATGGACCTACTCCAAACCCTGAGAAGCAACCCCACACAATGACAAATCCATATCCATGTTTAACTGCAGGAACTGTGTATTTATGATGCATTCTTTTTCCAACAGGGCATCTAACATAACGAACTCCATCAGATCTAAGCATATTGATTTTTTTGTTTATTTGGGTTTTTCGCCATGATCTAAAACTCAAAAAATATCGGTTCTTATGTAAATAAAGAATCACTGGGTAAAAACAAAAAAAAAACCAAACGGAGACAAATTTCTCAGTGATTCTTTTTTGTAATAAATTTGCCTAACGAACAAAATTTTAAAAATATAAAAATGTTCTAAAAAATTATACAAACTTTTAACGTTAACGTTTCGGGAAGTATTCTCCTCCCGTTTTCAAAACGAATCTAAAAATAAATTATATTAATTTCTATAAATTATGAAAAGATAGGAAGTAAATATATTTTTTGTGTATGTCAATGATACATTACCAATTAGTTTTTAATGACAGTGACATACTACCAAAAAATTTATATATAGGTGAGGTTTAGTGTGTGATTGTGATTGTATATTGAAATACTTAAATGTTTTTAATTGTATCCTTTAGAATCGGGAACCATATTGAATTTAAATCTACCGAAGGTATAGCAATACAGTTATTTTTATTGTATTTTGTTTTGTTACCGATTCTGTTATGTTATGTTACTGTATTTTGTTACCGATTCTTTTATGGCCGTTTTGGAATTATTCGAATTTATTTTATGACCCGATTCCCATGCGTGTTGTTCGCCACCTATATAAAATTTTCCACATTCGCAGGGAATTTTATAAACCACATTTTTGGTCTTTTGGTATTAAATACAGAAGATTAAAAGAAACCGCTATAATTAATTTAAATAAAAATAACTGTATTGTTATGCTTTGGTAGATTTAAATTCAATATGATTCCCGATTCTAAAGAATACAGTTAAAAACATTTAAGTATTCCAATATACAATCACAATCACACAGTAAACCTCACCACCTATATATATATATATATATATATATATATATATATATATATATATATATATATATATATATATATTTATATTTTGGTACTAGTGTGTCACTGTCATTAAAAACTAATTGTCAATGAAATTTTAAAGAATTAAATTTATAGAAATTAATATAATTTATTTTTAGATTCGTTTTGAAAACGGGAAAAGAATCCTTCCCGAAACGTTAACGTTAAAAGTTTGTATATTTTTTAGAAAATTTTTTTTATCTTTAAAATTTTGCACGTTAGGCAAATTTATTACAAAATTACAAAACAGAATCACTGAAAAATTTGTCTCCGTCTGTTTTTTTTTTGTTTTTACCCAGTTATTCTTTATTTGCATAAGAACAGATATTTCTGATATTTTTTGAGTTTTAGATCGTGGCGAAAAACCCAAATAAAGAATATATATATATATATATATATATATATATATATATATATATATATATATATATATATATATATATATGTATATATATATATCATCATCATCATCATCATCAGCCCGTATTGATCCACTGCAGGATGAAGGCCTCTTCAGCATGCTTCCAACCTTCACGGTCCTGGGCTTTCCTCTGCTACTCGGGTCCAATATACTTAACGATGTCATCAATCCATCGTGCTTTCGGTCTTCTTCGCGGACGTTTGCGATCAAGCGGTATCCACTCCAGGATTGCCTTGGTCCATCTGTCGTCCCATCGCCTCGCTATATGGCCTGCCCATCTCCATTTCAATTGTTTTACTCTTCCAATGATGTCACAGACTTTTGTTTGTTCCCTGATCCATGCGCAGGACTTTCTGTCTCGTCTTGTAATGCTAAGCATACATCTTTCCATTCCCCTCTGTGCCACCCGAAGTTTTTGAATTGATTGCGATGTGAGTGTCCATGTTTCACTTCCGTATGTCATAATATTGTAATGGAGATGTCGACGAGCAAAACCTAAACTGTCCCTTCTGTTCTTTATTGAAAGAAGGGATTTCTTGATAGGTCGACGGGCAAACAACCATTGTTCATTAAGCCTTCTTTTGATAGTATTTGTGGACACGTCTACTAATCCTTGGTTTATTAAATCAGCTCTTATTTCGATGAAGTCTTGAATGGAGCCTTGGATAAAATATATTTAATTAACTTTAGTGTTCTTTTACTAAGTTTTCTGGGACGACCGGATCTTGGCAAAAGTTATATTGTTCTCCTTTGTTTAAATCTATTAAATATTGCCCATGCTGCGTTTCTCTTTCAATTTAAATTTTTAGCTATAACAGCTTGATGTTGACTACTTTGGTATACGAGGTGAGGCTATTAAATAACAAGACTCACGCTGCTACAGAAAAAGTATGCATGCAGCAAACGCCAGCGGCCAACAGCTGTTTAGAGTAAAGCCTTCTCTTTCGAATGCAGTACCTCTCGCTTCTGTAAACAACTCGATATAACCGTAGCCTTCGTTCGCATTAGAGCTGTTTTTTTGTTTCGCCGGAAAAATGTTAAGTGTAACAATAGAGCAACGAAGTGTTGTGAAATTTTAGTTGAAATTTGGAAAAACCGCTATTAAAACTTATAATTTATGGAAAGAAGTGTATGGTAATAAATATTTTTCGTGTACACGTGTGTTTGAGAGGTTTAAGCGTTTTCAAGATGGCCGAAAAGACGTTAAAAATGGTCCACGTCCAAGTCGCCCTTTCACGTCAAAAATAGATGACAATATGGAAAAAATCGGTAATCTGGTTCGATTTGATCATCGGTTAAGTATTCGTGCGATTGCTGAAACTAGGAATTGACAAAGAAAGCATACGGCAAATTTTATATAACAATTTTAACACGCAAAAAGTGTGTGCCAAAATGGTGCCTAAAATTCTCACGAACAAGAAGCTCACAGAAATGTTTGTACTGACACTTTGAATACCATTGAAAATGACCCAAACTTATTGGAAATGATAATAACATGTAACGAATCGTGGTTTTTTACTTGAAACTTGATCTTGAAACAAAACGCCACTCCATGCTCTGGAAGAGCTCAAAATCACCGAAAGTAAAAAAACTCGAATGAGCAAATCAAAATTCAAAGTAATGATGACTGTTTTTTTAATAGTCATGGGATTGTATACCTTCACTGGTTTCCTGAAGGTCAAACTATTACATAAACATTACTGCCTTTATTACTACGTTAGTGCTGAACTCCATGAAAGTCTAAAGAAAAATAACGACCCGAATTGTGAAAGGACAAGTCACGTGTTATCCTCCAAGACAATGCGCCGGCTCATTCCGCATTGTTTGTCAAGAGGTTTCTAGCCAAATACAGCATCCCAGTGTTAGACCATCCGCCTTATTCGCCGGATCTTGCGCCATGTGACTTCTATATGTTTCCTAAGGTGAAATCTGCATTAAAAGGAACACGATTTGAGTCCGTTGAAGCTGTGAAAGAGAAAGCGGCACGCGTTCTAAAGGAGCTAACAGAAGAAGACTTCCAGCCATGTTTCGAACAATGAATGGTTCTCATGGAGCGTTATAGGGATAGAGGAGGGGTGTATGTATATTGAAGGTGATAATAAGTAAATGTGTATGAAATCAAAATAAAATATTTTACAGTGTCAGTGTCGTTATTTAATAGACACACTTCGCAGTTCAATTATATTATTTTACTTTTTATCTCGAATGAAATACGAGGACCACGTGGCATTTTAAAAAATGTTTTATGATGAATGTCTACTGATACATTAACTGTATTAATTTTAAAGTGAAATGAATAAAGTTAGTTTATGATATCTATAAAGTCTATATATGTTTGTCTCTCAAAAAAATTTGTTTGCCTAGTTTGCCTTTTTGGCTATAATGTAAACAAAATGAAATTTACCGATTATTTTTCTTTCAGTGCCGTAGAATGTATTGACAATATAAGTAAATTTAATTTTACAACAAAGAAATATCTGTAAACATTAAACTGGTTGTCTATATCTTTTTGTCTATTACTGTATGTAAATGCAAAATAAAAAATAAAATATATGCAAATATGGAAATACAATGTAAAAGCAAAATTCACCTCAAGATGTGATGACGTTGCAAATAAAATGACCATTTCGATCTTACTAAATCAGCCCTAATATTTCTTGATTTGACTAGTATAATTTTTTCAACAAACCGAGCAATATTTTTTAATAGTTGGTCAGCATCTTTATTTCCAATTGAAACAGTATTTACTGAATTGCTTGATAATTCTCCTTGCATGGTAACTGCATTATTGAAGATAATAGTATCAAATTTTTCCCTCAAAAGTTTAAATGGATTGCCATTTCGAATGGCGTCAACTTCTTTTGCTAACGTTTCAATTTTCTGTTTTAAATTATCAAGTGTATCGTTTACTGGTCTCTTCAATGAAGATGTCAGGTTCGGTGAATCCCCAAAAGTAGTTTGAGAAATTTCAGATGCACGTTCACCAAGTGACTGATATTGATTAATTATCGTTTCGAATTCCTGTTTTTGTTCACTTATAATTATCTAAAATGCAATAACTTATATTTAGAATATTAACAAAAAAGACCATCGGGAGGTAAATATGCTTTTACCAACAAACTCAAGAATGCAATTTTTTTTTTGAACTGATAGTGGTATAGACAATTTGAAAGCTGTAATATAATCAGAACACACTACAGAAACAAATCTAAACAAAAGGAGAAACAAATTTAAGCTTAGAGACAGCTTTAGAAGCGAAAAGCAAAAAGAAGCTTTAAAAATGTGTTTGGGATATATGCTGGAAAATAATGATTTGGTTAGGTTAAATAAATCTATTTCATAATATGTACAAAATATATAATTTAGCAAGGGGAAGAAAAAACGATTGACAAGGACCTATTTTACGATCAATTATGCTATAACATAATTTAACTGTGATAATACATTGTTACTATGTTTCACCAAGAGCCAACCGCGCAATCAATCAAAACTATAATTTAACTGGCCACACGGGCTTCGTTTAGATGAGCGGATTCGATAAACCCAATTTTCTCCCACAAATAGTAATCCCAAGGAGTCAGAATTCCTTGGAAGTCAACAAGAATACTCTCAATTTTTTGAAATTATCGATTCACAAAAGTTTTGTTGCATTAAGTCGATGGTGGCAGTAGCAGTCTGTCTTGTTGGATCTACATATTCAAATAAAATATAACCTTGTTGGAAAAATTAGGATCAATTTCCATATGCTCACAATCAACTCAACTAATAAAAACAATCTTATAAGGATCTTAACTCAAATCACCATTGTTAACTCAAATTACCAAACTTGTTCCTAGAAAAACTCCGATACATTTTCATCTTCTGCAACACTAGCTCATACACCATCAATATTGTTTCCACTTCGGACTTGTTTATGTTTTGCTGATGATTTAGTAATATGAAAACTAAAACTCGTTTGAATTTTTTTAATCAGTTCCACTAACAACAAGCACAACAGATCGGTTGGGTGAACCATAATCTTAACAATAACAACTTATGCGAATTCAAGTGTTTGGAAAAGTAGTGTGAGGCGAGATAAAGTCGCAAACACCCAGCGCTAGACAATGGCGAGACTTCGCCGTTTTGGTCTCAGACATTGACACAAGCCTCATCGTCGAAAGCTATAAGGCCAAAACCAGGTTTCGAAAGATACTTTTGATACTCTGATAGCAGCTGAGGGGACCAACATTTGGTATGTGGATGAAAAAAAATTAAATTAGTTACCTTCACAAGCCCAACTGCATATATATATATATATATATATATATATATATATATATATATATATATATATATATATATATATATATATATACAGTGTGTCGCATTTAAGTTGAAGACACCCCCATATTTTCGATGTTTCAAGGAATACAGATTTGAATTTTTGTCATACACTCATACAGATTGATGGGTCACATTTTTTAAGATACTCAACTCAACTAAAAGTTAAACTTAGCTTACTACGAATTAACCAACGGGGTCCAATTATCGATATTTTGCTTCGCGTTAGAGAAAAGTTATTAGAAAAAGTTGTTCAGAATATTATTTTAACCCCACACACCGAGTTTCATAACAACATTCGCATTTTTAATTTATTTGTTAATTTGATACTGTACCATGCAAAGTAAAAACTTGACACATTCTCAATTTAATAGTGTCATGTATTTAAATATTTCAGTAAAATAAATATCACTTACAAAGGAATAATTATTTTGTTCTTATGGAAAAACAATTTTTGGTAATTGATTAAACTTAGGAAAAATTATACAACAATAATTTTCATAATACAATTAATTAACTATCAAATGTGATGTCTCTCAACTAGTCGTCCGTCTGTTCGAATACATTTTTCGATTCTTTTACGATTCTGTTTCGGGTTCCTGATTGAAGTTCCGGGATGCTGATTTCTTGACAAGTTTGCCTTATTCGGACACAAAGTTCATCTCGATTTCTGAGCCTTGTTTTATAAACTTTATATTTGACCATTCCCCAAAAATAAAAATCGAAGAGTGTAATATCGGGGACCTCGGAAGCCACAGTTCAAAAGGACTGTTTCTTACCATTCAGAGCATAGGAAATTATTGATTCATCCATTGACGAACAATCCTTGAATTTTGGATGGATGCACCATCTATGATGGGGGCAGGAAGTAAGACGAACAGGAGAATTAAAGAAAAACAACCATCCGATCCCTGGAATCAAACCAACTACCGTCCGCGCCAACGCGACCAGTTTTAAGAAATGTCTGTCATTTGAAAAATTACCTTAGGCACAATAACAATAGTCAAGTCTTTTATCATCATCACCTTCTTTCAATGTACGTAAGAACTTCGGTTTATAGGACTTGGTTTTGTGACGAACGAAACATCTTCTGATTTTATCCCTGCTAATATTCAGTTGAGACGGTTTTTTTAAATTTGCCGCCAATTTATCCTTATCCTCAGGATGCAGGTGTATTCGACGAGGTTGACCTTTTTGATGAATTTTAATAACACTGCCGGTTTCACCGAAAAGGGCATTTACAGCGGCTGCTTTTCTATGAGTAATGGGAGCACCTTGGGGATGTCCCAAGTTAAACACTGCAGCAATTTCTCTGCTACTACGAACAAAATCAGCAATCAATTGGATTATTTCGATTTTTTTCTCTTAAAGTCATTTTAATTCTGTGATCACTGACTAGAACTTAACGCAATAAATTCAAACTTTAATCTGACTGACTTTTAACAGTAGTGTCAAATTATTACTTTCCATGGCACACTAATTATCAAATTAAAAAATAAACGTAAAATAATAATTTTGAATGAACAATTGAAATAATGAAAAAATTAAAGATTACGAATTTTGTCATGAAACTCGGTATGTAAGATTAAAATAATATTCTAAACAACTTTTTCTAATAACTTTTTTTCGATATCTCTAATGCAAAGCAAAAAACGAGAATTGACCCTGTTTGTGAATTCGTTGTAGGCCGAGTTTAAAGTTCAAATTTCAGTTGAGTATTTTAAAAAATGTGACCCATCAACCTGTATGACTGTAAAATGAACCTGTATGAAATCTGCATAGGAGTGTCTTCATCTTAAATGTAAACACATTGTATCACTATATATATATATATATATATATATATATATATATATATATATATATATATATATATATATATATATATATATATATATATATATATATATATATATATATATATATATATATATATATATATATATATATATATATATATATATATATATATATATATATATATATATATATATATATATATATATATATATATATATATATATATATATATATATATATATATATATATATATGACTTATTATATATACATATGACTTAGTGCGTCCGAACTTTAAATTTAAATTAAGCCTCAAGCAAATTAGATGCCTTGAAACTATTCATTTTATATGAAATAACATTCAATGGCATTAATGTGACACATTTTTGACAACATTTGTGACTACAATGTCGAGCAAATCTCCGCCACAGCTATTTTTGACAAAGCGTATTCTTTGGAACCTTTGGTATGAAACACTAAACTTGAAGAGATTTACCACTAAACACCTAAATCTCAGATTAAATCATCTCCTGATGATTTTAACATAGTTAGCGAAACGTGTATCGAGAAGTTCAAAAAATGATTTGATGTTTAGTGGTAAATCTCTTCAAGTTTATAGTTATCCAATTTCCGACCCCTTTTTCAAGCAATGGGGTCTTATATCCGCAATTGTCACAGTTATGTTGGCTTTAAAGGAGTCAACAGTTGCTTGTTTATCGGCATAGACCAATGATTTAATATAAGCCCAAAGAAAATATTCTAAAGGTGTTAAATCACATGGCCTTGGTGGCCAATTAACAAATCCGTTCCTCGATAATTTTCTCACCGAATTGTTCCCTCAATAAATCGATTATTGCGTTGGCTGTATGGCATGTGAAGCCGTTTTGTTGGAACCACATCTTCAGATTAATGCCACTCAGATTTGGTATTAAATAATCATTGATCATCACTCTATAACGGTCCCTATTACCTGTACCAATGATGCCACCAGCGTACAATACGCACAATACGGTGCATTTTTCTAGATACAGCGGAAATTATTGGATCATTTGCGAATTATTTTCACTTCAAATGCGGCAATTTTGTTTATAATCATTTAGCCGAAAATGAGCTTCGTCACTGAACAAAATTTTGCGTTTAAATTCTAAATCAAGTTGCAACTGAGTTTGAGCCCATTCACCGAACGTACGATGCAAATAATGGTTTTGCGGCTTGAGTTCTTGGATAAGCTGGATCTTGTAAGGCACCAAACCAAGATCTTTACGCAAAATTTTCCACGTAGTCGAATAACAAAACCCAACTTCCTGCGAAAGGTGACGAATTGATAAATTTGGATCTGTATCAACACTACCAGCAACAGCGGCGATATTTTTGCGGCGGTAAAAAAGTTTTTGTTTTAATATCAAGCAACGTAAAATGCGTTTGGAATTTGTTTTGAGAAAGTTTTGAAGAAATGGTAGAGTTAGCTTTCGTATGCAATAGAGATATATTTTAGAATTATTGCATTTTATATTGGAGAAATGTTATACTGGTGCTCAAGTGTGTAGAATATATTTATTAAAGGGTTATATACTGTTCATTGGTGTAGTAAAAACTTACTTCTAATTTCTCTTTAAGCCGAATAAGATTATCCATTGATTCCCTTTTTGGATGGTCAACCTTACGAATATTGACTTCAAAGTTTAAAATCAAGGAGGCGTTATTGATATTTGGAACAACCAATCCTAAATAGTCTAGTAATTTTATATAACCACTTCCTAAAAAATAGAACATGCAGGTGTGGCTTTGATAAATAACAGCAATAGTGTAGTCTGACCTATGAGTCCAGTTGTTGGATTTGATTCTGTTAAACAATTCAATCCATAATAAGACTCGTTGAATACATTGCACGGTATATCTTCGTGTTCTTCAAATCTACAATAAAATATTAAATTAGTAATAAGACTGACAACACCTATTCTGATTTATATTTTGAAGCATCAAATCACGATAAGTAGTCACTTGGTTTTGATCATTTGGATTTGGTAGTTCGTAAAAATTCTGTGTATACTATGAAAGCCACTTTGAAATTTTTAAGACTAACACTGCCGCGGTATAACTTTCAATGAACCCAAACATAGCCTGAGTTGCCTGAAAATAAATGTATAAAACCATCGCGGAATTACATTAGAATTTGACATAGGCCTTATTTCGTTGAAATATCGGTTTGTCAGGACAGTTCGTAGAGATTTTGCATTAGTTGCTCATTCAACAATTATAAACAAAAATCTATGTTCGATTAGCAATGTTTATTTATATATTATTAATTGCAGTGGTATTTACAATGTTTACGTTCAAATTCTCAATTTACCTCCAGTCTGAATTGATTTAAATTGAAAATGTCACTTAATATGGATGGTCATGTTAATATAATATGGATAATGGAGAGGATTCTGTTGGAAAGACAACGATGTAAAACTGATTTGGTCGGTTCTGGCGATTTTAATCTAGAAGACCTAACCTGCCGGCATCACTCTGGCAGTCCTTCAAGTACTGATGTCGAGGAAATATAGGCCATAATAGCCGTGAGATAGCAGATAAGTTAAATATTTGCAAATCAACCATTTAAGGTCATATGAAAAAAAATAGTGCTGCCGATAGGATCAGTGGGACCCTGATGAACCTAGTGAGCGAAATCTGCTGAACTGAATAAATAAACTGAAAAAATAAACTGAGGCTCCATTTCTAAAACGGAAGGTAACTGGTGACTATTGTGTGATTGGTGTTATCGAATTATTAAGATGTTACTAACAAGATATTAATATGTTTCAATTCAAGCCATAAAAAGTCACTTAAAATGGATTGGTATCGCTTAACATTTATCATGTTGAGCGATACCAACTTAGCTCCACAAGTATTATCTTCAAAAAAAATGTATAATGTTTCAAAATTCACACCAAACAGTGACTTGCTGTGGGCGTAGAGATTGCTTACGAACATCACAATGATTGTCATCATTCCACATATTAAAATATTGCTTATTAAGGAATCCATTGCGAAATGAGTTTCATCAGTAAACAAAATTTTGCTCTAAAACAATGAATCTACAGTTCATAGTTGAACAACCTAACTAGAGAAACTATAATGTTGCAGTTGGTTCTTTTTTTAATTACTAGGATAACTGAATTGTTCGCTCTTAGAAATAGACCTATTTTTGGAAAAACTTCATCAAGCGCCATAACTTATGCCCCATGCTTGGGAATGACGTGAAAATTACTATAGCATATTGCAGCATCAATATAGGTCTTTGCGTGCATAGTTTTTAGTCTTGACTAATCTCTGAATCGAAGACTGATTTGAGAGAATATAGATAACACCGTAATAAAAGATTAAATGTTAATAATCCCCCCTCCCTCGCGCAAAATTACACTTTGCAGGAACTTTGATCACAAACAATGAATGTGCTCTCGAGATATGTGCCGTAATATCAACACATTTCAAACATTAATAATTTTTAATTCCGACCATTAAATATCACTAAACATTGATTGAAATCACTCAGCATTGACAGTAACCATTATTCCATTATTTTATTAGAATAGAAATCATTCAATGATTGAATTTGCCAAAAATTGCTAAAATTGCCCTCTTTCCTTTAATTCTAAAGCTACATTAATTTTGTTGACATGTACATAGTAACCTTTATGCAAAATCTGTTATGTTCAATTATTGGAAACCATGTGAAATTGATATTTTAACATATTCACTTTAACATATTTACGACAGCAGCAAATTTTTTTTTTGCATAGTTTTTAGTTTTCTGCCTTTCAATAACACAGTCAGTTTCTTCGAATTTCTGCTCTTATCTTCGAATCAAAGACTGATTTGCACTCAAAAAAATCACGAATTTTGCAATTGGTATAAAGGGGATAATTTAACTTAATATAACCTATATTATGGTTAAATATATTGATATTTAGTGTGAACCCTATAAGAATGGAAGAGTAAAGTGTGAATAAGTTCTATGCTAAACATTTGATGCTTCTTGAGTTTTGAAAGCATAACAATGCCGCAAATGCCATTAATACTATTTATTCTGGTGCCTTGGATAGCAGAACGTGTCTGTAGGCTGACATTGAAGCTGATCCTAAACAAACCATACAGAAATTAGCAACAAAGCTTGAAACTTCATAGCCCACAGTACAATGGTGTTTAAAACAACTGAACAATGTGCAAAGCGAAGGAATGTGGGTCACCATCTGCAGTGCATTTTTCTCTAAGTTAAGCAGAGATCCTTTTCTGCCACAAATTATTAATAGAAATGAAAAATGGATTCTAGACGGTAATTCGCATAAGAGAAAGGTTAATTAACAGAACAACCACCTTTGCCCACTCCAAAACCAGGTCATCCTCCTAAAAATAAATATTGTCAGTATTATAGATGAGTTATTCACTATGAAATTCTAAATCCTAATGAAAACATAAGTGCTGAATATTATTTTGCTCATCTTGATAGACTACACATGACTTTGATTCAAAACCGACGTAGACTGATTAATCAAAACGGTGATATTCTGCAGAATGACAATGCAAGATCTCATAACGCCAGGATCACCCAAGAAAAAATTACCACATTTTCAGATCTGTGGAACATTTTCTTCATTTAAAAAAAATCTGTCGCGATAGCTATTAAAACTACAATCGAAGAATATTGATATTAATAAAGACGGAGATTATACTGAAGATTAAAACTGTATTAACTCTTAAATAAAATAAAATGCACAGTATCAAAAAACACCTAAAAAACCTAATATTTTTTCAAAGAACACCAATTTCCATAATAAGTTTGAATAATGTAAACGCTGCATGGTAAACATGTTCATTGTTAAAATTGTACCACCTTGTACCTAGCTTCATGTTATTAGAAAACACGTGACATGTAAACATTATTCAGTACCAATGAGCATTACATTTGTATGACTCTATAACTTTCTAAAGTTGTTGCTGTTCAAAATTGAATTAAAGAGATAATTTTTTTACATGACTTACTAAACGAATGAACACTAGCGAAAAAAATTATATATATCATTATTGGTGTAAAATATAAAACGTTAAGTTATTGCCATATATCATGATTATAACTAAATCAAACCTATTTCCGTTATATGTAATAACGTCCACTTCCAAAGCGCTATGGGATTCATGATCTATTTTCCTTTGTGCTAACAACAATGTTTCATCCCTATAGGTTTGTATTGGAATCGGTATCCAAAATTGAATATTCTTCATATTTGAGTTTTTAACTTCTTCTCTTACCAATTCAAAATTTCGGAATTGATATATGCTGCTATTTAATCCATTGAATGCAACAAATGACTTAAATCCGTTTTCAAATGATATTACTTGATCAACTTGAAAGGAAGTCAAATTTTTGAACCGAACAAAATGATTTTTTAATAGCTGGTAAACCACAACATGACCAAGAGATTTCTGCGGAATTGATAAGTAAGTATCTGATTCTATGTTGTTGATTGATAGTGAGTAGGCTGGCTCATCTAGGTGTATTGATTGATAAAACCTAAATAAAATCATAAAATAATAGTAAAAACAATAATCACAATTATTAATCAGGTAACAATAACAATTTTTTTGTGATGTGGAATATTAAAAATAAAATAAAAGCTGAAATATTCACAAACCGTTTGTTATTCAGGAAAATAATCGTCCTTATATTTATTAACTCTTTTCCAATGATGTAGAAAGATTTAAAAGTAATTATTATACGAGGGTTGCAATGTATGTATCCGGAAAAATAAATAAAAACAAAAGATTTATCATTGAAAATTATTTTATTTTTTTTCAAGTTAAGTTAAGGATTGGGGGTTAGAGACGCATCAGCAACTACAAGGCTATTTAGCGACTGGACCTACAGCCAAACATGGGTTCCGAATCACGGTCATCACCCACCAATAACCCAGGAGAGCACCCCCCTCAGGCTATCAACCCCCCTCAGGCTATCAACGAACAGAACAATTAAAGAATAACAACCATCCGAGCGCTGAAATCGAACCAACTACCGTGCCAATGCGGTTTCGGCATAGCAGAGGAAGACCACCGCTCTACCGTCCGCGCGGGGAAGCTCCGAAAGGATCTTCCGCCTTTAAAGTAGGATGATGGCAATTATACCGTCTCCGATTCGAAGAAGGCCGAGCTGCTGGCGGAATCTTTCAGACTCCAAATTACGAGTCCGAGGCTGTCCGAGGCTCAGGATGATCGAGACTGGGCGGTCTCCGATGCTGTTAAAGCACGGATGACCGAAATCCCACGTTTCGACTTCCTGCGGGATCACCTCGTATCTCCAAAGTCAGTTATGGCTATAATTCGAAGTTTTGCCCCCCGTAAAGCTCCCGGATGCGATGGCATCACAGTATGCCAGCTCCGTAAATTGCCAAGTAAGCAAATCGCAAAGATCACAAACATCGTGAATTCTATTCTGCGATTGCAATACTTCCCAAAGTTATGGAAACACGCTCTTATAGCTATGATTCCCAAGAAGTCGAACTCAAGTTCGGCTTTGGATTACAGGCCAATCAACCTGATAAACTCCCTTTCTAAAATAGCCGAAAAAGTCATTCTTACCGCAGTAAATGACTTTACCGACAGCAAGGGTATCATACCGAACGAGCAGTTTGGGTTCAGACGAGGACATTCGTCCTTGCAACAGACAGCTAGATTAACTGGCGAAATTAATCAGGCTTTCCGGTCGGGCACGCGCCTCGGCGCTGTCTTTTTAGACCTCTCAAAAGCCTTTGATAAAGTATGGCACGAGGGACTTATTTATAAGTTACTTGAATTAGGTTTTCCCGGGAACCTAACCATACTATAAATTATTTTCCGAAAGGTAGAACCTTTCAAGTGAAAATAAAATCTACCCTCTCAAAGAGCAAACCTATGGAGTCGGGCGTCCCGCAAAGTTCACCCCTGTCACCGGCCTTGTTTAACATCTACTTGGTCAAATTTCCTCACTACCGTGACGTCAGTGTTTCATTCTTTGCGGATGACACTGCTTTCTTTTCAACGTCACGTTCCACATCAGTTATTCATAACCGTCTGCAACGGCAGCTTAATGCTGCCGTTGCCTGGCTTAAATTCTGGCGCCTGCAGGTCAATCCTAAAAAGACCCACGCGATTATTTTCTCCAGAAATCGCCATCCAAGCGAAGCCAGTTTGCTGGTTGACAAAGTGCCAATCCCGTAGCTACAAAAAGCCACATATCTAGGTCTCCATTTTGACCGCTCACTCCAATGGTCTAGTCAAATCCAGCTCACAATTGGCAAGGGGCACGGAATCCTCAAACTTCTTTACCTCTTGATCTGTCGTTCTAGTAAACTATCTCTGATAGTAAAAACTTTAATATATAAAGTCATGATAAGATCCGTATACTTAAACGGTATTAATGTCTATTACCGTTTTCTGTCGCCTAGTGCGGCTAGTAAATTTCAAATATTCCAGAACAAAACCTTGCGTATGGCACTAAACGCACCTTGGTATGTTCGGAATAACCAAATCATGAAAGAGACCGGTGTCCTCCCGGTCTCTGAATTTCACTCCCAAATCTACGCTAAATTCGTCCAATCGGCGAAATTTAGCGAAAATCTACTAGTTCAGTCCATTCCGAACAACCTACCCGGACTTCCCGGGTAATCTAGCGAAATGCCCCAAAATTCCCGTTCGGACCGTAAGCAGAACGGAATCGAAAACATCGATTCCCGGCTTGCACAAGACCGCTTCGACGACTTATTTTTCCGTCCGTGGCCTGGCGGCCGAGAGAGCATTTCCGATCGATCGGACTGCCAAAGGCAGAAGACCTGTTCTGACGGGGAAAAAGTTAAAATTTCTTTTTCTTTCGCATTAACCTCAGTAATTCGCCAGGACTTCAACTAAATACTATTCTTTTTGTCTTACTACTCTATGCCGCTTGCTAGGCAACCTCCTGGGTCAAATAGAGGCCTCCAAAAAATTAGTGCCCATATAGAGTCAAAGTCGACTAGAAACGGGTAAGAGCCGCAAAGGCTAACCCAAAAACCTGGCTAAATAAGTCGAAGTCGAAGTCTACCGTCCGCGCCATCGCGACCGGCTATTGTTTTTCAAAATATTCTTCGCGATGATCGATACACTTTTGCATAAGTTTAAACCAATTTTCATAGCACTTTTTTCGTTTCGATTGAGGTATCTCCAAAACATGCATTTTAAAAGCATGATTCGTTTCTTCTGGCGTCGAAAATCGTTGACCACGTAGTTTATTCTTCGCGGACGGGAACAAAAAGAAATCATTAGGTTCCAAATCAGGATTGTACGGCGGATGACCCATCAATTCGTTGTTTGGCCAAACTCAAACATTGAGTTGTTGGGTCCGATATGTGAGAGCTCGCGGTGTCATTGTGAAAAATGACCCTGCGTCGCTGGTTATGTTTTCTCATTTCTTCAAAGATTTCTGGTAAACAAATGGTTGTGTACCATTCAGAATTAACCGTTCTACGATTGTCTAGTGGCACTGTAACCACATGCCCATTTATCCCAAAGAACAGGCGACCATTCGCTTCGAAGTGCTTCTTGCACGAATAACTTTTTGTGGGTTGGACTCATTTGGAAGACCCATACAGTTCACTGCTGTTTACTTTTTGGTTCATACGCATAGATCAAAGATTCGTCACCTATGTAGATGTTATACACGGCTTTTGACTCATCACGATTGAATTTTTTGAACATTTCTTTACACCAATCGACATGAGCCTTTTTTTGAACGATTGCTAAATTGTGCGGAATCCAACGCGCACAAATCTTTTTCACGGCTAGATCTTCTTGTAAAATCTTGTGTATGCTTGTCATAATAATGCCCAGGCATACCTCAATCTCACGGTATATCACATGACAATCTTGTTTTATCAGTTCGCGAATAGTATCGATGTTTTCTGGTACAACAATCGATTTTGGACGACCTTCTTTAAATTTATCCGTGAGCGAACAACGGCCACGATTAAATTCACTAAACCAATGATATACAGTGGTTTTAGATGGTCGAAGTGAGTTGATCGATGCACTGTTGAAAAAATTGCACGAAAATTCTCACGAGTTAATTCCCTTTTTTGACTGAGATAAAATTTTAAATTCACTAAACAACACAAATAGCATCCGTATAACAAAACGTTCTGAGTACGTATCCAGTCAACAATGTCAAACTTTACGATGTATATGTCAGATGGCGTCTAGTAACAGCATTGCTCCCAATTCCAGATACATAAGCAACCCTCGTAAAATATTGTATATTTGGTTATGAAGTTAAAGGTATATTAAGTTATAGATATTAAGTTAAATATTGATAAATCAACCTGTGTGTGGGTTCCTCACGAACTTAGTGAGTGAAATCTGCTGGATCGAATCTCTTCGTGCGATCTTTGGCTGAAAAAAAATGAGGCTCCAACCAAAAAAACATATGGGAGTTGGCAGATTAGGCAGATTAGCATTTTTAAGTAAGGCCAAAAACAGCTTTCATTTGAAGAAAATTTTATTTTGCATTTGGTGAAAATGGAAGGAACCCATATACCTTGACTTCTTCCATGCACTCAAACAAAAAAAAAGACCTCTTCTGTTCACAATTAGGTCGGCTGAAGACCGTATACGTACCGTGAAAAAAAAAAGGCCAGAATTAACAAACCGGAAAAGCGTCGTATTTCATCATATTAATACATGACCATACGTTTCAATAGGACCCAGCAAAAAATGGTAAGCTTCAATTGGGATTTTTTGCTCTATCCACCTTACTCACCTGACATCGCACCCCGAACTATCATGTATTCCACTCCCTCCAAAATTGTTTAAATAGGATATCTTTTAAAAAGGTAGAACAGATGAAAAACAAGGAAGGAATTATGGACCTACTACTACGTTGGCAAAAAGTTCTAAATAATAATGGTCATTACATAATAGACTTAACAAATATTTACATAAACTATTTTCGTTGCTCCTTTCCTTAAAAGAAATCCCTACGAAGTTTCCGGACAACCTAATAGTTATGTGGTTATGTATATAATAGCCTTTAAAGGTATGTCCACACTTGTTCAACTTTTGGTCGTCAAGACGCATGCCTCTATTGAAAGGTTAGATGCATGTTGGCACGAGAAGCATACAAGGACTCAGGGAAAAATCATGACACACGACGAGAGGCAAAGATAACTCACCAATTCCCACTGGTGTGGGATACCTTACTCTTACTATATTTAACAGAATAATAGAGCATAGGCTAAGAGAAAAATTAGAACCAACATTAGAGCAACCACAGCCTGGTTTTAGAAAGGATAGAAGCACACCACAGATATTTATACATATCACATATTTATAAGATAACTAGGAGAAAAACTGTTAAGAAAAGAAACCGAAATCCATATGTGTTTCATTAACCTGAAAAATGCATTTGACAGAGTAAAAAGAAGGGATGTCTGGAAAAGTCTACAGAGAGAAGGAGTGGAAGAGAGAGTAATGGAAATTATCAAGGCCTTATACAACAAGAATAAAGTAAGGACGCATAACGATGATCCCACAGAATTTGAGACAGGAATAGGCCTAAGACAGGGCTGCGTACTGAGTCCATTGTTATTTTCAGTAGTTATTGACGATGTTTTAAAAAATAACGCAAGATTTTGCAAGATTACAAAAATAGATTTTAGAAAAATGAAAACAGTGACAACATATGAATTACTGTTCGCTGATGATATGGTCCTTATGGCAGATTCTGAAGAAAAACTACAACTTAGCGATATATAACGAAGATATAAGAAAAGTAAACATGGAAATAAATATCGACAAAAGCAAAAGAATGGTAATTGCAGGAACAAAAATAATATATTAAATTGTACTCCATGGAAAAGTAAGGTCAAAAACTATAAGTATTTAGACACAACAATAGAAGATAAAGAAAAAATGGAGGGCGAAATGAACGAAAAAATGAGAAAAGCAGGCAAAATATACACACTAAAACCATAAATAACACCAAATTATAATACACTAAAAACAACATTTCTAGGAAAAAGAGAGACACCGAAAAAAGTGAAAACACAGGTGTATTAAAAAGTAGTGAGACCATCAATGATATACGGCAGCGAATCTTGAACCTTAACAAAGAGAAACAAAAGCAGAATTACAGCAGCAGAAATGAGATTCCTACGTAAAATAGAGGGTATTCAAAAAGGGAGAGTGAGAAATACTGAAAACTGGAAATAAAATGAATAGAAAGAGCTATAGAAGACAACTGAGCTGGCTAAGACACATCCACAAAATGAATGAAAAGAACAAAAACAAAACAAATCTATGAAGCGAAAACACGAGGAAAAAATAAAGTTGGAAGTTCAAGACTGAGATGTGAAGAACAAGTTCGACCAGCTGCAGAAAAACTTCATTGGAATTAGGCTAGAAAATTAGCAATCGATAGAAACTCATGGAGGGTAAAAATTCGTGAAATGCCATCCTGCTGAAATGTAAACTGTCGGTCTTACACATAACGGTAAAACGGACTTTTAGATTAAATAAAATAAAAAGTAATAAAATTGTAAGTTGATAGTGAAAGGAATATTTTTAGTATATATTTTACTGTAGTAAATTGAGGTAATTGTCCATACAGGTTTTCTGTATTCTTCCCTTATTTTAACAGTAACAGTAGATACTTACAAAATAAAATGATTTTAACGTTTTTAAAAAGCCGTCTTTACTGAACTCGTCAGAAATGTTAAATGAAACTGACGCAAACATGTTGACAGGAAGAATACATGCATCTTACCCTGCGCTAGGATGCATGCGCATGTTGAATGGAAAAGTTGAACAGATGGACGTACCAACAGAGTAGTAATCATCTCTGTGGACTTAACGCCAAAAACGGAAAAAAACTCATGTTCGGAATTCACTGTTCACGTATAGTACGTACAAAGATAAATCTGAAAGAAGGGGTTTCATAACATTTTTATAGCGGCAATTGTCTTCAATGAGAAAACTGAATAATTTAATTCGAATGAAAATTAAGTCAAGTCTTAAGCATAAGCTTTCTCTTTAGGTCTTTAAGCATAGCTTGATATTCTAGTATACGGCTATAATGCAGGTATCGCTATTAGTTACCTTGATAGAAAAAATATATTTCGTTCTAAAAGACCGCTTAAAGATTTTTTAAACCTTAACATACATAGATCAACAATTTTAATTACTAGTGAAATATACTGATTCTAAACATGTAAAATAAAAATATCATGATATGGCAACCTTGGTAACATCTACGGTTTGTAAAAAAATACCCAGGAAGTATAAAAAGGCGTTTGCAAGGGCCATTTGAAAAGTTCTCGGTCTGGGAAAGAAAACATAAGATTTTTTGAGAATCTTTGGAAGCATTTCGAAGCGTGGGCCATGAAGGTTTAAACCAATAACCCGAGGCGTATGTGCAGGCGTATCATCATGATAAAATGACACTCTATTTTTGGCTAAAGGCGAGCGATTCGCCTGAATAGCACCTTTAAATTGACCCAGTGGTAAAACGAAATACTCCCCGTTGATGGTCTGGCCTTTTGCAGGATGAATATTATACCATGAGAATCCCAGAAAACCGTAATGATGATTTTTCATGAAAATGGAACCGTTTTCGCTTTCTTTTACGCACTTTTATCTACTCCCACCCATTGTTTAAACTACTTTTTCATCCCTGGCATATAATAGTGAATCTATGTTTTATTTAATCGTTATAGAACTTCGAAGGAATTAGAATCGCGTTTTGATAAGTCTAAACATTCTTGAAAAATGTTCATTCGAATGCATCTTTGATCAGGTGTTACCAAATGCGGCACCCATCCAAAACTTTTTATACCCAAAACATGCCGAAAAATCTAATCGATACAGTCTACCAAGATGTTTAAAATCTCGCGCAATCTCAATCGGTGATCATTTAATACGACATTAATTCAATTTTTGGGATAATTTCGTCAATCGTAGTGGTTGTTGGGCTCCCCGAACGTATATCATTTTCGTCGAAAAGAAAGGGGAAGAATCCATTAAAATGGAACCAACGTTTTTTTGTATGTTCGTCGAGATTAAAACCCCTTAAAATAAAATTACATTTAGTTGTCGATCACCACAAACAACACAAAGACAACTTAATGTACACACATTAAACTTCGCAGCACGCCATCTAACAGATCATACTTAATAAATATCATAGCAATTTGGCCATACTTGCGCCATCTCTATGTCAGGCCGAAAACTATTCAAAGGAACCTCGTATTAATAAAAGATAACATCTACAATATGGCTATTGGTATATATTGGTATATATATATATATATATATATATATATATATATATATATATATATATATATATATATATATATATATATATACATATATATATATATATATATATATACATATATATATATATATATATATATATATATATATATATATATATATATATATATATATATATATAGAGTAAAATAATCCAAGATGGTACAACACAAATGAAATGTTTTTCAATTAATACATCGGTCAATAAGTCTCCGGTCTGACAAATAAAACACACTATTTTTGTAAATTTAGATTTTATTCATCAATATATTCCTTAAAGAGCAATACAATCATTCCAAAGCTTTTATAACATTTCTACGCCTTTTTTATAGAACGATTTTTTATGCCTAAAGAAATTTCTTTGTAGCGAGCATTTTTTTGAGGTCTAAGAACAAGAAATAGTCGCTGAGGCTAGATCTGGAGAATACGGTGGATGAGGAAGCAATTCGAAGTGCAACTCATGAAATTTAACCATCGTTGCCAACGATTTGTGACACAGTCCATTGTCTTGGTAATACAGCACTTTTTTATCATTCATTTGGAGCCTTTTTTGCGATCTTGTCCTTGAAACGCGCCAATAACACTATGTAATATTCGCTATTAATGGTTTTATCTTGCTCGAGATAATCGATGAACAATATCCCATGCACATACCAAAAGACGGCTTTCAGCGACTGGCGACTATTCAGCTGACTGCCAATTTGACTCCAGAGTGTAGTGATGGATCCATGTTTCATCCATTGTCACATACCGCATGGAGAAATTATTCTTATTTCGCTTAAACAGCTCCAAACATTGCTCAGAATAATCAATACGTTGTGGTTTTTGGTCCGCTGTGAGCAAAGGCGGTACCCATTTCAATAGTAATTTACGCATTTCCCAATGTTCATGCATTTCAAAATGGTGTAAAAACTTCCATTCGATACCTTCGTGATATCAGATATCTCCTACAGCTTTACTTTACGGTTTTGCAAAATAATTTTGTGACTTTTTCTGATGTTGTCTGATATATCCACCTCATTTGGACGTTCAGAGCATTCAGCATCATCGGTGCTTGCACAGCCACGTTTGAATTCAGCATACCAATCAATTATGCTGGATTTTCCTGGGACAGAATCCGGGTAAGGGTTATCAAGCTATTGGTTTGCTGCAACGGTATTTTTCTTCATCAAAAAGCAATGCTTAATCAACACACGAAATTCTTTTTTTTTATTGTTTCGCAAATAACAAAAGTAGTGTAACTTAAAGCACAACTCAGAAACTAGTAGACAGATTGTCATAAAATTTTGACACATGACATTTAAAGGTTAGCACAATCGACCACTAGTACGGATTTTTCGTAAGTGACATCATCTATATGTCAGACCGGGGACTTATTGATCGATGTGTTATGTAGACTGATGTATTATGTCAAATATCCAGCAGTTGTATAAAAAAGCTTTATCTATGATCAAATGCATTATATACCCAAATATTCAAAGTGCAAGAGGAAATTCGATAACCGGTTAATAACCAGGGATGAGGTGAGCAGAATAATTAGATGAGCAGAAACGGAAGCAGATTCTTAAATAGTCTGATGTGTCGTACATAGACATATTATACGAGGCGTATAAATAAAATAATGAGAGTGGTGGCGTATCGATCGATCTGGCAAAACTGCTGACTTTTCCTTGGAGGAAGGCAGGTCAACATCCGATGCGTCTTCCGTATGAGTTTGAGCTCCCTAGAGTCAGTTGGCAAATATTTTGGAAAATGGTTCAAAAAAAACCTGGGGAGGAATGTAGGGAAACATGTCTTGACTTGTTAGGGCGGATTGAAAATGACCCTCATTTTCTTGAACGGGTCATTTCTGATGACGAGTCTTGGATTTTTGAGTATGACCCGAAGCGCTAGAGCCAGTAATGGTACACTCCAATCTCATCACGTCCAAAAAAAACCAGAATGAGCAAAGCAAAGATTAAAAGCATACTGATTTTTTGATAGCCAGGGGATCGTCTATAAGGAATTTGTACCTTAAGACCAACCGGTAAACCACCATTTTTAACGAAAGATCCTTGAAACACTTCGTTAAAAAAGGGGTCATGTGCTACATAGCGATTTCAATTTACTGGCAATTTTTGGCAAGTAAACATATCACTGTGGCTCCGTAATCCCCTTATTCACCAGAATTGAGTCCTTGTGACAATTTCCTTTTCCCAAGATTGCTCACCTTAAAGTACAACATTTTAGGATATAAGAGAACATTGAAAAGGCCGTAAACGACCTTCTGAAGGCGATTCCAGTATCTGAATTCAAGCATTGCTTTGAAGAGTGGACAAATCATCTCCAACTTCAAGGCCTCTACTTTGAAGAAGACAATACAGAATTGTTATTTCAATTGAACAAAAATACTATAAAAAAATCAGTCTCATTACTTTATTTACACTCGTATTTAACTCGAATGTAACATCTCATATTTACAATCATGCAATAACAAACGTGAGAATATACGGAAAGGTGGATAAATGTCAACGGTAATATCTTAGTCCTATTCGGTTTGCTGATGATATTGTGCTGATCTCGGATTGCTTAAGGCCAAAGAAATACAATAGAGACTAGCAACTACTTCGGATATAGTTAGCCTCAAAATGAAAAGAGTTGTTAAATAAACCAACAAATAAAAATAATTGAGAAAGATGAATCAAACATATTATGGACTGGCGCCTGAGACAAAATGCTTTTAGAACTAAAAGACCAACCCGATGTGCAGCCGGTAAATGGGCTGCGAGTATCTGCTGTTTGGATTAGAGATGAGCAAGACCGAGATAAGCAGAAACTATTGAGAGAGAGTGCCTATGTCCCGCAGTAGGCGAAACATGCTATTATATGATGATATATTGTGGGTTAAACTAAAATCTAGCCATAAGATTAAAATGTTTAATGCAAAAAAATTAAATTTTAACGCAAATATATCAAATATTTATAACGGCGATTATTTTACTGAATATATATTTTTTGTTACCAGATATCCCATATTAAATTTTAATAAATAAATAATAATTACCAACGATTGAAAGGTTTAACTGAAAATTCGTATATATCTACTGAAGATATATTCATCAAATTAGTACTAACAGAGAATAGTGCATCCCTATTCTCAATTTTACCAAAATAATAGTAGGATAACGTTTTATCTAGAAGCCAAGTCCAAACTCTGATCTATAATTTTGTTATAGTACTGTTAATTTATATTACTTCTATGCAAACTCTTACCAAAGTATCGCTTTCAAGAGTGTACCATATTAATTCATGCTTTTCTTTATTACTATATGCAACTATCAAATTAATATCCTTGCCATTTTTTCTTTTGTGATAAATATTTACATCTGATATTGATGTATTTAAATCTACAAATAATATAATACCAATATAAGTCATTTACAAAAGTATGTTTAATAACATACCAATTATTCGGCACGTTATATTAGGCAACCTTCCAATTTTTTTAACAATTAAAATAGCTATAGAGGATCTATTTAATATACCTATATTGAATGAAATATTTCCGGTGTTTAACGACTTCCAGTTAGATGCAGTAAAATTTGTTTGGTAAAAAGCTTCTATTTTTTTTATATATATTTCTGAAAACAGGTTTATTAAATACCTTATGGATTAACATTTTATCCTAATTCAATATTACCTTCTCTATTATTATTTTTAAAACTATTTTCATAATCTTCCCATTCATTAGCGGATGAATAACCACAATAACAAAACGCACAAATTAAAAATATTTTAAAATATATTCTTACCATTTTGTAAATGGGACATACATAATTTAAACACAATAAAAATTTGCAATGGTATCTAGGGCTTATATTTAACAATAAAAATAAGAAACATAAGAAAACCGATAGAGAATGACAAAAAAATGAATGTTGTAAAAAATGATCAAACATACACCATTAAATTCAATCATTATTTTTTTGGAAATATTTCAAATATATTTAGTTGCATAACTTTGGATAATATTTGAAATAATTTTTTTAACATATATAAGTGTATATTTTATATTAATATAATTCTATACTTTATATTAAGTATATAAAGTATAGCATTCAAAATTTTGGTTCTTCATAATTAATCCCCATTTTCTTAAAATAGTTCACCAGTGTTTTAACAGTTGCCTAAAGTGATATAATATATCTAATATATACCATTAGAGGGCAGTTTTGTTTGAAAAATAAATATTATTTAAAAAGTTAACCTCAAGAAAGTAAAAGTCGTTTGTAACGTTGTATCTTTTCCTGTGCCTTACTAAACAATAAAATCAGTCAACTGTTGTAACTCTATCATTGGAAAAAGTTCAAGGCTAATTTAGTTTAGCAATGGAACAGAAGACTCCTGTAATCAGCGTGTCCGCCAATGTCTATTATTGTTATCAGCGTTTAACAACAGTTCAGAATAATGTTGAACCTATGCATTGCGATATTCTTACAAAACCTTATGATGAAATGGAAATTTCCAATAGTGAATTTCATTTTAATAATAGGAAACGTGTAAGAGATAATTCAGAGTCATATTATCAAAGTTGTAAAAAAAGGCGCCAGAATGGTAAGAAATAGAGTTCTAGATTAAATGCTTAGATTATATATTCTAGACTTCTATTTAACTTATTCTAGAAAGAAATTCTTGTGTAAATATATATAATAATGTTTTAGATATATGCTAAAAAATTTAATCAGCATGGTAAATTTGTTGATGATGTCACTGTTTTACTGTGAAGTCGTGAACGAAACTATTTTTAATTTTGATGATGTTTTAAAACTAATCTAGTAATTTTGTTAGAGGTGCCAATATATACCCAGAGATGTTCTTTAAATAGAATTTTGTTAGAAGAAGATCTTTTACGTGAAACTCATGGATGCAGTTACTACCATTGGATTGCAAGTAATATATAAAATACCAAAAAAATGTTACCTGGTTTATTCAGAGCTTACTAAGTTTTGCAAAGTACTATTATAATTGCATCTAATGCATATTAAAACATATGATGTATATGTAGAATTAGTATGCAAATTGTATATTATTGTTGTATAGTGTAAGAAATGCATATGTTGAATTGTATTTGTATATTTGTAATATTTTAATATCAATAATTCATATCATGTGAAGTACAAAAGTCCTGTCGATAATAATCTACAAATAGCCTTGGGACTTAGAATAACTACTAAGATAATAGTTAGTCAAAAAACATTTATTGAAAATGAATTTTCAATAAAGAAATCTTTTGTATTTGTATTTTAATAAAATTTTCAAATAAGAATAATGGAGTTTTCTTTTCATCATGAGCATATAGAATTTTGACACTTGTATTGTTCTGATAATTTATTCCTATTTTCTCTTTGATTTCTAAACTTCACAGAAAATGCTGATAAAATTGTACTCAAAATGCCTCAAAGAACAAACAATACCCAACTTATGAAGACTTTACCTATCTTACCTACACGTTGGTACTTTGACCATTACTTCAGCCGCTTATATATATATATATATATATATATATATATATATATATATATATATATATATATATATATATATATATATATATATATATATATATATATATATATATATAGCCTTTGTGGCACACAAAGAGATAGTTAAGTCTGTTATAGCTGTCACTAACTCTGTGACAGCTATCTGTGTGACAGATAGCTGTCACCCCCATAAACAATAGACTAATGACGATGCGCATACAGTGCCCCGATAAAAGATACACCATGATCAACGTGCGTGCCCCCTCACAAACGGGGACAACAAGAAAAACCCCAAGCCTACAGAGAAATCCTGGGCAACTCTAGAGAAGGTAATGGCAAAGGTCCCAAAAGATGACGTCAAAATTTTACTGGGCGACTTTAACGTACAAATCGGTACAGAAAAAACCCATCCGAAAACCGTAGGCAAATTCCCCGGTCACAAATTTACCAACAAGAACGGTACAAAACTCATCGAACTATGCCAACAGAATAACCTGAAGATCATGTCAACATCCCTAAGAAAATATCCACGAGAACAGAAGACATGGACATCGCCTATATAACAGATTAGAGAATTTCATATAGACTACGTTGCGATCTCATACCCACAACAAAGAGAGATCCAAGATGTCCAAGTCCGCAGGGGCGTGAACATTGACTCAGACCACTACCTAACACGAATCAAAGTCAAGTTCATCCCAAGGACAATTCATCACAAGAAAATACATCTACAGAAATTCGACACGAAAAAGATCAAGGAATCCAACATAATAGAGGAATGGGAAAAGAAACAGGTAGATACATGGGAAAAATTCCACAAAAAGCACAGGAACTGATCCCATTAAAAAATAACACAAAACACCCTTAGTGGGACTTAGAATGCGAAAGTGCATTGCAGCGACGCTAAACCAGCATTTCAGGAATACAACACTAAAAAATCCCCAGAAAGTCAACAGATTTTTGTCGTGACTAGAAAACAAACCGCAAAGGTTATCAGGCAAACTAATAGGAAGTACATGAAGGAACAACTAGACTCTGTAGAGAAGAATTTCCGCAATTACAACACGAGAGACTTTTATACGACTATCGCAAGAGAAATCCGTGGATACACACCACAATTTTGTGGTGTGTATGGCTTCACTTGGCTTCAGAAAGCGGAATGGGAGATTAGCGCTAACTAATCAGGAGAATTGTCAGGAGATGGTACACTATTTTTCTGATTTCCTCAATTACCCCGAACACAACTTAAGACTCCCCAAGGAAAATTGTATCTATACCCACTCAGATTCATCACCACCAACACTGGAAGAAATCCACAGGCACATACGCAAACTGAAGAATAACCGGACATATGGTGAAGATGGTATCATCGCGAAACTATTGAAAAACCTCGGACCAAATTCACCGCAGGAACTTACGCAAATTATCACGAACATCTGGGAAACAGAAAAATTACCAAATGAATGGAAATGTGCTCTTATCGGCCCGCTGCACAAGAAGGGAGACAGAACAGATGTGAACAACTACAGAGGAATCTCCTTACTACAAGTCACTTACAAAATCCTCTCAGCGTGCCTTCTCCAGAGAACACAACAAAAATTGGCGAGTACCAGGCAGGCTTTCGCCCTGGTCGCTCATGCACTGAACAAATATTTAACTTAAAAACAATACTGAAATACAAAGCTATTAGGAATGTCCCAATCATCTGCACGTTCGTGGACTTCAAAAAAGCATACAACTGCATCGACCGAAAATCTCTGTTCAACATCCTAGAAGAACAAGAACTCGACCCCAAAACACTACGATTGATCAAGCAGACAGTGACCAACACAACCTCAAAAGTGATATTTATGGGAGAAATTTTCGAACCCCTCCTGATTAAAACCGGAGTACGCCAAGGAGATGGGTTATCCCCACATTCTTTAACTTAGTCCTGGACAAAGTCATAAGAGAATGGGAAAAAGAACTGAAAAATGAAGGACACTCGAAACCAATACGACTCGGACGACCCAAAAACAACATAGAAATATCATACCTAGCCTTCGCAGATGACCTAGCCATACTCGCAGACAATGAAAAACGGGCAACCAAACAGATAGAAGTCCTCAAGGAATGTGCAGAGAAAGTCGGCCTACAAATCTCCTTTCAAAAAACCGAATTATTCTGCTGTCCAAAATTTGAACACCAAATACGGCAAAATAAATAGGGTCACTCACTTCAAATACCTGGACGAGATCCTCGAACTCACAGGAGGAGAGAAGATAGCACAGAAGGCTCGATTACAGAAGATAAAGAGGGCATACGGTAAGACACACAATATCTACAATAAGAAATGCATATCCACACACCCAAAAACAATACACTACAACACAGTAATCAAACCAGCGGTACTATACGCAAGCGCGACACTGACAGTTCACGCAAAAAGCAGCATAGAAAACATACTAAAAGAAGAACGCAAAATTTTGATGAAAATTCTCGGCCCAAAACTGACAGAGGAAGGATACAGATTACTTTCAAGAAAGACCACAGAGAGAATGTCCAACGTAGCGGCGGACATAAGAAACATAAGGTTGAAATTCTATGGACATATCAGTAGACTCCCACCAACAAGACTCACCAACAGAATTGTTACATACATACAAGGAGTCAAGTTAACGGTACCATGGATGGATCGCACAAGTCAGAGCTGATCTGGGAAAGGCACAAATGGACCCGACAGAGATTGAGGATAGAAGAACGTACAGAAACAAAATACATATGTGGAACGTTGCATCAGAGAGCGAAGTTTCGAGGAGATTGGGAACAAGGTGGATAGAGGAGAGAAAGAGAAAAAGAGAATCCACGAAGAAACGATAAGAGAGGTATGGAGGATCAGAAAGATCACTGGAAAATTAGTCAGAATGCTTTGCTGTGATCCGAGCGGGTCCCTACACACCTTATATATATATATATATATATATATATATATATATATATATATATATATATATATATATATATATATATATATATATATATATATATATCCTCGTACTGAACTTAGCATCTCAGCCTAAGCTGGGCTATATTACAATGCCAAAATGAGAAAGCAATTCAACTCCTCTCACTTAGCATAAAATTTTACGAACAATGTGGCATGTCTGCAAGAGTACTGCACGTTGTCCCACTATGGCAATCGATTTTGGGATACCAAGGTTCTTCAAATTTGTTGAAAAGTTCTTACTTATTAGGCCTTCGGCGGATATAACGAAAGGCACTATCTCTACCTTATGCAGTTTCCACTGGTTTTTCAAATCGTACACAAGGGTTTCATACTTAGTGGTTTTCTCCAACTCGGTTTTCCTGATATTATGAGAGAGTGGCACTGCGATGTCAATTATAAAAGCCCTTTTTTCCTTTTTACTAATTAGAACAATGTCTGGTCTATTATAATCGACCGTTCGATCTGTTGTGATTGGTCTGTCCCAGTATAGGATTGAATCAGATGATTCCTGTACGGGAGAAGGTGAGTACTTATAATATGGAGCAGGTGCATTATCTAATAGCGAATACTTTAATGCAATTTGCTGATGTATAATTTTCGCCAGCTGATTATGTCTTCCTAAATAAGCATTAGGGGCTAGAACTGCACACCCACCGATAAGGTGTTCAATCGTTTCCCCCACTATACCGCACTTCCTACATCGGTCGACAACATCCATGTGTAGTATATGCTTTTCATAGTTCCGTGTTCTTACTACCTTATCTTGAATAGATGTCGCAAAACCTTCTGTTTCTGGGTACAACAGCCCATCGGTCAGCCATTTTAGAGACAATGGTCCATCAATGGTATCATCCTCGAGTGACTTTGGATACCGTCCATGCAGTGTCTGTTGTTTCCATTCACGGACACAATCCCTAAGTGTTGTTCTACCATCAACACGATTCAATTTATCTAGGTTCAACGGGGTGAAACCCCGGTCCTCCTTAGCAACCAACTTCATTAGCTTGCTGCTTGAATTAATGAAGCATTCTCTCATCTTACTCTCCGGGTTCAGACAAAGGTTCTTAATGTTCACGAGGCCTCTGCCTCCCAACTTTTTTGGAATGTACAGTCGCTTCGTAGATGAATTTGGATGCAGACATCGGAATTTTGTCAATGTTCGACGTGTTAATCTATCCAGTCCATCAATGTCTGTTTCTGACCATTTAACAATACCAAAGGAATAGGTCAGAGTTGGCACTGCCCATCCATTGATCGCTCTAATCAGGTTTCTACTGTTCAGTTTGGTGTTTAAAAGTTTTGTAAGCCTCTTTTCGTACATATTAGAAAAGTCTTTCTTTAACTGGCTATGGTTAAATTTCTCGTTTTGTGGTATACCTAAATATTTATAGGATTCTTCTGGTGCCAGTTGTTGTATGTTACAGTGTGTTGAATGTTGATTGTTGACTATTCCTTTTTGAATGCTAATGGTAGAGCATTTATCAAGTCTGAATGACATCTTGATATCCCTACTAAATTCTTCGACCATTTTTATTAAGGAGTTTAGTTTTTCTCTAGTTTCTCCATAGAGTTTAAGGTCATCCATATATAGTAGGTGCGAGAGCTTTCGTGGATTCCTCATGTTTAGTTTATATCCTATATTATTGTTGTTCAGTAATGTAGACATAGAGTTTAGGGCTAGACAAAACCAAACTGGAGCAAGGGAATCTCCCTGAAAAATTCCTCTCTCGATATTCGCAGTTGTAATGCATTGTTGATCGATAAAGAGATTTGTTTTCCATTTCCCCATCAGGCACCTTAAGGAGTTAATGATGGGAGGGCTTATTTTATAAATCTTCAGGACTTCTAGTAACCAATCGTGTGGAACACTATCGAAGGCTTTCCTGTAGTCTATATAGCAGATGTTTAGGTTGCGTTTTCTTTTCCGCGCTTGTTCGAGAACTACAGCACCGATCGTTAGCTGTTCCTTGCATCCCATACTTGCTCTTATACATCCTTTCTGCTCTTCTTCAAAAATATTGTTTTCATCACAATGTTTGTAAATTTTTTCATTGATTAGGGCTGTCAACAATTTATAAAATACTGACAGACACGTGATGGGTCTGTAGTTATTGGGTTGCTTAGCATCACCCTTTTTGTACAGAAGATATGTATTGCCTTCCATTAAAAAATTCGGGAAAGTATCAGGATTTATCATTACCTCTTTAAATGCACTAGCAAGTGGGCGGTGGGCCGCCGTAAAGTTTTTAATCCAGAAGTTATGTAGTCCATCTGGTCCAGGAGCTTTCCAGTTATGAGTTTTCTTGACGGCGGTGCAAATGTCAGTCGCCGTGAAATCGTTAAACTCCATTTCTGGGAGAGCAGTTGTGTGCTGTTCAATTGTTTTAATCCAAGGTGCCGCTTTTTCATAGTCATCTGATCTTTTCCAAACCGATTGCCTATATTCTGCAAAGGAGGACATGTCCACATTCTCAAGTTCTGACCTGCTACTGCCTTGTTCGAGCTCTCTATAAAATTGTTTTTGACTATTTATGAATACTGAATTTTGGTGCTTTCGTTTTTTTAGCTCATTATATCTTGGTAGCCTAGCCCCTTTAGATTTAGCTTTCTGTCTAAGCTGATCTTTAAGATCCAATAATTTTTCGGAGAAGTTTGGATCGTCGAAGCCAATGCCAGATTTATTGGCAATTGTTTTTGTTTTTTTCGTTACTTTACTTGATCGATTACCAGAAAGGTATTCTGAGATGACGTCGACTTTCCTTCGGAAATCATCGACATTGTTTTCAAGGCGTGTTTTCCAGGCAGACGTATTTTTCTGGAAATTATGCCTGCTCGCACTGGGGGTGTATGTTTTTTGGCCTGAAATTTCGATCGCAGTCACTGCTGCACAGTACAACGCAAGATGTATATCACACAGATCTAGTATCCCAGCCAGATGTGATTCCAGAACTTTATTGATCTGCATTAGAGTAATACGAGCTTTTGTAATATTTCGCAGTATTGGAATTTTTGGTCTATTTAGTGGATTTGACCCAATAAAATGGGCCAAATTACTGTAAAACTTCTCTCGTACATTAGACAAGTTCTGTTGTAAGGTCACTTCCTCATTGCTAGACGGTGAGGCCTTCGGTGGAAAATTAGGAGTTTGTTCTATAGGCTGGGCCTCTGTGGTTAAGGTGAGGACGCCTATATTATCTTCTTCATGTTGCTGATATGTAACGTTCTGGTGTAATTCATTACTAACTTCTCTCTTGACATTCATTAGTTCTGTTTCGGTGAGATACTTTTTATTTAAAATTATATTTTTACGGTCGGCTAAGTTTTGCTCAGACAGCCGAGTTCCAGGGAACCTCTTCTTATATTCTTGATAGTGTGCATTTCTCCATCCAGGAAGCGGCTTATCTCCGCACTGGTTCACGTAATAGTAGGTACGCATTACCTCAATATTCATTTCGCGTGTCCATCTGATACGTGGAGTGCGTTCAGTTCTAGTGGCAGCCCTCCTTATGGGGGGCGAGCCAGCAACCGGGACATTTCCGTCTTCCATTTCATTATTAATCTGCATTCTGCACTGATCTTGTGATAAAGTGCTCGGTGGTGTGAGTCTTTGATTTTCAAATTGTTGCTCGGGTACCTTTTTCGTTGCCATTCTTGTGGTGCCATAGAGTTGAGAACTGCCACTCGCTCCAGATTCACCAACCCCGGACAAATTCTGCCGACGGTTCCGAAGGGTTCTTGTCCGCAAAACCCTACCGCCTTGTATAATACCATTATCTGTTTCAGTCTCCATAAAAAAAATTTTTGGGTTCAAGGGAAAAACGGTCACCCAAGGCAGAGCCCCGATTTACCTTAGGAAAGCTATTTACTACCGGAGGGCGCTAGGTATCCGGAGACAGATATATTCTGCTCATCCTTACTGTAGATGGCCAAGATGAAAAAGCAATTCAGCTCCTCTCACCCTAGCATAATATCTCACGAACAACGTGACACGTCTGCAAGAGCACGGCACGCCGTCCCACTATGGTAATCGATCTCGAGATCCCGAGGCTCTCGAGGTTCTTTGAAAATCTCTTACTTATTAGGCCTTCGGCGGATATAACGAAGGGCACTACATCTACCTTACTCAGTTTCCACTGGTTCTTCAAGTCGTATGCCAGATTTTCATACTTTGTGGATTTTTCTATCTCAGTTTTTCTAATGTTGTGAGATAGTGGCACTGCGATGTCAATTATAAAAGCCCTCTTGTCCTTTTTGTTGATTAGAACAATATCCGGCCTGTTATAATCAACCAACAGATATATTATTATTATTATTATTATTATTATTATTATTATTATTCACGTATAGGCCCTGGTGGACCACGCGAAGTACAATTAGAGGCATATGTTGTTGTTAGCCTTCCTTTGCGCCCATACTAATTTCATTCTTTCGCTATGAGCTTTTTTCCTTTCGTCAGACCAAGTTGTTCCAGTCTTCCTACATTTTTCTCTCTGGCCAACCTTCCAAACGTTAACCTTGTGTCTGAAACAGTCTCTATACTGAATTTCACTTTGTGTAATAGTTGCTGATCTTAGGTCCTCTTTAATTGCAGCAATCCATTTAATTATTTCTACTTTAGCTCTACTCCTATTTTCATAAAATTCTATTTATCTAGTTAGCCTACTCGGATTCATCCGTTTATGTGTCCGTAAAACTTAAGTCTTCTTTTTCTCATATCGCTATGTATATCTGTGTATTGTTTGATTTCTTGGTTTTCTCGAAGTCGGTATGTTGTGCTATTTATTTGTTTGGGGCCTAGGATTTTTCTTTCCTTCTTTTCAATGTCCTCGATGTCCCTCTTTCTATTCAAAATGAGCGTTTCTGCAGCATATAGACATTCTGGCTTAATAACTGTGTTGTAATGTCTCAGTTTTGTGTTTTTAGATAGGTATTTTGTGTTGTAAATATTTTGTGTAAGTCTCAATGCCGTTTCCATTTTTTGACATCTACCTTTATTGGCCGCTTTTTCCAACCCATTTTCCATGATTATTTCACCCAAATATTTGAATTGAGAGACTCGTCTGATGTTACCATATTTCGTTTTTAGAAATGGTGTTCTTAGTCTGTTGCAGGTCATGTATTGTGTATTTTCAAAGGAAATTTGGAGTCCTACCTTTTCTGCTGTTTCTTTTGGGATTTCAATCTGTTTCTGTGCCGTTAATACATCTTGAGCTAAAATTGCTAGATCATCAGCAAATGCCAGACAATCAATTTTGATGTTGGTTCTCCCCAGTTTAATGGGCTGGTCAATATTCAGGGCCGACTTTTTTTTCACGCCACTTCTGTATTACTTTTTCTAGAACACAGTTAAATACGAGTGGCGATAGTCCATCCCCTTATCTCACTCCAGTTTTAATTTCGAAGGGCTCTGAGATGTCACCCATGAATTTAACTTTTGACCTTGTGTTAGTTAATGTTGCTTTAATAATTGCCAGCGTTTTCAGATCTAGTCCTTGTTCTTTCAAGATTCGGAATAAAGATTCGCGGTCAATAGAATCATATGCTTTTTTGAAATCCTCAAATGTACAGACGAGATTTTTATTGTGCAGTTTTTGATGTCTTAGGATCAATTTAAATTCAGGATCTGTTCAGGGCTGGATCTGCCAGGTCGAAAACCTGCTTGATATTCACCAATTTTAGGTTCTAACTGTCCCTGTGCTCTGTCTAGTAGACATTAAGATAGAATTATTTAGATAGATTTATTTCATCTTCATTCGGTGGTAATGAATCTGGGTTTGTTTGTTTAGGGTTTAGTGTTGCTAATTTGTTTAAGGGCTCAGGACAGTTTAGTATTTGTCCAAATATTTCGCAAGTTCTTTGTAATTGTCTTGGTTATTTAGAGCTAATTGTCCGTTTTCCTTTTGGAAGCAAATACTTTGGGGTTGATAGCCTGTTAATTTAGTTTTAAATGTTTTGGGTGTTATTTTTTTGGAAATCTTTTTCTATTTCATTAAGATGATTGTTTTCATATTTTCTTTTAGTTTGTCTAATTAGCTTCGATGTTTCTTTTCTTACTTCCAAAAAGATGTTATAGTTTAATGCTGTTTTTTGACTGTTCCAATCTTTGAATGCTTTACTTCGGCTTAATACTGTTTTCTACGTTTTTGTAAAGGGACCAACTTTAAGGCTGTTTTAATAATTTTTTGTTTCAATTCTTGCCAGTTCTGTGCTGGTTGTTTATCAAGCTCTTCTGTTAGGGCTGGTTTTATTTTCGTTAGGTCAAACTTTGGTATTAGCAGTCTCTTTTGAATAAGTTTTCGAGGTTTTAAGCTAAGTTTGATTCTAGTCAAGTAGTGATCCGTGTCTATATTTGCTCCTTTCCTGACTTGAACATTCAAAATCTCTTTATAATTGGGGTACGAAATGGCAACATGGTCAATTTGAAATTCACACATGTACGTGTTTGGACACCTCCAGGTCTTTTGTTTCATTATTTTCTTCTTAAAATGGGTTGACATTATTTTTAGATTAAACTGCGAACATAGTTCAACCAATCTTCTACCATTATGGTTAGTCCATTTATGAGCCCTGATATGAAACTGCCCACTGTTTTCCTGTACTTTTTTTCTTTCCCTAGTTGGGCGTTGAAATCACCCAATAGGATTTTTACATGGTTAGAGGGAATTTTAGAGAAAGTCTTTTCTAGAATTTCCCAGGACTTATTTACTTTTTCAGGATTAGATTTATTTTCTTCGTTAACTGGGAGGTGTGCATTGATTAATGTATAGTTTTTGTTAGCATACTTGAGGGATAGTGTCATAAGTCGATTATTTACTGGCTGGACATTTGTTATAGAACCAAGAATGTTTCTTGAGATAGCGAAAGCAACTCCGAGATGTGGTGTATTTTTGAGTATTCTTTTGTCCATTTTACTTTTTAAAATCTGTAGTTGCCGAATTCCAAAGTGTTATCATCTGTCTGGGAGATCATCATTATCATCATCATCAACATCATTCAGACTTTGTCGATCCACTGTAGGATGAAGGCCTCCCTAGCATGCTTTCAATTCGCACGGTCCTGAGCTTTCCTCTTCCATTCCGGTCCAATATACTTGATGATGTAATCCGTCCATCGTGTTTTCGGCCTACTTCGCAGGCATTTATGATCAAGCGGTATCCATTCCAGAATTGCTTTGGTCCATCTGTCGCCGCATCGTCTCTCTATATGACCTGCCCACTTCCATTTCAATTCTTTCGGTAATGAATCTGGGTTTGTTTGTTTAGGGTTTAGTGTTGGTAATTTGTTTAAGGGCTCAGGACAGTTTACTAGGTGTTCAAAATATTTCGCAAGATCTTTGCAATTGTCTTGGTAATTTAGAGCTAATTATCCATTTTCCTTTTGGAAGCAAATACTTTGGGGTTGATAGCCTGTTAATTTAGTTTTAAATGTTTTGTAAAAGTTTCGGGTGTTATTTTTTTTGGAAATCTTTTTATATTTCATTAAGTTGATTATTTTCATATTTTCATATTTTCTTTTCTCTAATTAGCTTTAATATTTCTTTTCTTATTTCCAAAAAGATGTTATAATTTATTGATGTTTTTTGACTGTTCGAATCTTTCAATGCTTTACTTTGGCTATTTATATTCTTTGGATATATATATATATATATATATATATATATATATATATATATATATATATATATATATATATATATATATATATATATATATTTATATATAGCCCGTATGAATCCACTACAGGATGAAGGCCTTTTCAGCATGCTTCCAACTCTCGGTCCTGAGCTCTTCTCTGCCATTCGGGTCCAACATACTAAATTATGTCATCAGTCCATCGTGTTTTCGGTCTTCTCTGTGGAAGTTTGCGATCAGGCGGTATCGAGATAAAGATTCTACTACGCGATCAAGCGGTATCCAGATCAAAAGCTACTTTCGGAACGACTCAACATATATAGAACCAGCATCTGAACTGAAGTAGTTGGGAGTTATACACTCCCTATCGCTGGGTTCCACAATCTCATGTGGAACAACTTGCGTCTGATTGTGGATAGGGTCTCCCTATTCTTGTCGAGAGATCATATGTCGATACCCTGATGAGTCTAACCATCAACGGACGAAACATGTGCCCTCCAATGTAAGGGGTGTGTGGGGCTCGCAAGCGATCAAACAATTTACAGAATGCTCATTTCGGCGGAGGCGCAGGTTGTTGTGTGTTCCACATGATATTGTGGAACCCAGCGGTTGGGGGTGTATAACTCCCAACTGCTGTTGTCTTATTGGACGAAGTCCAAAGAAATGAAAAAACTGCATACATAAGCCATCCAACAACAAGTCGACGAAAATTTAGGTTGTTGGATTGTGGAGAGGGTCTCCCTATTCTTGACGAGAGAGCTTATGTCTCTACCCTGATGAGTCTAACCACCAAAAAATGAATTGTGTGCCCTCCAATGGAAGAGATGGGTAAGGCTCGCTCGCGGTCATGCAACTTATAGAATGGTCTGTTAAGTTTTTGACTGGGACCAAGTCCCACCCATCCCTTCAATTACAATTGGAGGGCACGTGTTTCGCTTCTTGATATTCAGGCTCGTCAGAATACCGACATATGCTCTCTAGTCAGCAATGTTTGATTTATTCGGACAGCGTCCAATGAGACGACAGTAGCCAAGTGTCACAAAAACCCAACTACTGGGTTCCACAATCTCATTTGGAAACACAACAACCTGCGTCTCTGCCTCTAAATGAGCATTTTGTTAGGTGCTTGACTGGGGACGAGCCACACCAATCCCTTCAATTGGATGGCACATGTTTCGCCTCTTGATGTTCAGGGCCGTCAGAGTATCGACATATGCTCTCTCGTTAAGAATAGGGAGACGCTATACATAGTCAACAACACATACTTTCGCCGACTTCCCGACACTAACAAGTGCACACAATTAACAAGTAAATATCACAGTGCTACGTCCAGGTTCTCGGTTCTACCATGGGCTGTTCTTATTCGGTTCACAGATTTCCAAACGCGTCGTGGGAGATCAAACCTGTCAGGCTTTTGGTTAGCAGGCATGATCATATGGATATCAGGTAATATTGTCGAAGTCCTCGATCTCCCAATACACGACGATATTCCCAGTGCATCCTCTATCAGATTAAAGTCTCGACGCTCTACATAGTAAGAACGGCAGAAGAGCTGTACCGCGTAAACTTCAACGTACAACAGTAGGTGGAAGAATGGGGGCATTCCACATCACTTGATATGAAGTTAAATAATGGTTTATTTAAAATATGTGCCATCGCTAGCTGCACATTTTCCCCATCTCTGTGACAATTTGTAGATTTCCTCTCAGAAAAACCGTACGTTCGGAGGTTGTCCAGTCATCAAGTAATTTTTGGAGATCGCCGTAATTGTTGAAGCGTTCCATGGAAAGTGCGTGAGGCAATTGATGAAAACAAGTGGTAGTCGGAAGTGGCCAAGTCTGGTGAGTACAGCGAGTCGGGTAAGAGTTCCCAGCCAAGTGCAGAAATAGTGTCTGACCGCTTTCGTTGTGTGATGGAGCGTAGTCGTTTTTCAAAATCACCTTTCCGTGTCTTGTAGCCAATTCTGGTTGCTTTTCAATCGACACATGGTTCAAATTGATCATATGTTGGCAGTGATAAGATCATGATAGACGACACTCTTCTGATCTCACCAAATGCACAGTATTGTCTTTTTCCAAAGTAATTCGGTCTTGCGGTCGATATTGATGGGACAACCCAAGATTTTCTGCGTTTTGGGTTCTCGTAATATATCCATTTTTCGTCTCCAGTCACGATCCGATGCAAAGAAGTCTTTCTTTCATGCTGAGAAAGCAAAACTTCGCACACCGTTTTTCGCTTTTCCATCTATCTGCCGTTCAGCTGATGATGGTACCATTTTCCTTTCCATTCCATTTTCCATTCTTCTGCATCTTTTCCATGGCATGCAGATGATCACAAATGGTTCAGCGACCAACATTTAACCTCTCTACAATTTGTTCTTGAGTTCACATATCGCCTTCTTCTAACAATGCTTGCAGCAATTCGGCATCGTTCAATTTTTTTCGGTTGACCTGGGCGTTCTTTGCCTTTCAAGTTGAAATCACCACTTTTGAATCGTTTAAACCAACGCCAATAAGCATCTTGCGTTGGAACATCGTGACTGTAAGCTTCCACAAGTATACGACGGCTTTCACTCGCGTTTTTCTTTCGATTGAACAAGAAAAACAGGACATGCCACAATCTGACGCTAACTCGAAATCGCTTAAACACCAATGGCATTTTGAAAGGTACTGTCATAGCAACAAAATTACATAAGATATTAGACTATGAACTGACCCTTGGTTACAGCGCCATCTCTTAGAAAATAATTAAAAATCATTAACCACCACACCTGGTATGAATGTCTGTCGCAAACGTCCGCGAAGAAGATTGAAAGCACGATGGACTGATGACATCGTTAAGTATATGGGACCCGAGTGGCAGAGGAAAGCCCAGGACCGTGAAAGTTGGAAACATGCTGAAGAGGCCTTCATCGATACTGGCAGAGGATCGATACTGGCTGATGATGATGATGATATATAATATATATATATATATATATATATATATATATATATATATATATATATATATATATATATATATAGACAAAAATTAAATGAAAAATTCAGATCTAGAATATATTTATTGTTATATAATATTTCAAAGATTTTTTAAAATATCACTATATTTTTCTTACAAAATATAGTAACTAGAATAAAAAGAAAACAAATAACAATAATTATAATTTATATTGAAAAACTAACTCTAAAATATTATATTAAGTTGATAAAAGTTGCAATCTTTTATATTGTATGCGTATTGTTGTTTCCATATTTTCATATCTGATTAGAAATCAAATATAACGATATTAGCGTTAATATTGTCCAAATAAAAAGTTTGTCAACTTAATAAACTTAACCGATCTATGAACTCTAAGCCACATAAATATAAATATACTTAAAAAAGTGTCAGTTATCCTCACAGATCTAGTGCAGAATTTAAAAAATATATAAAACTTTGTAAAATTATGAAATTTTATAACATATTGTTTTAATAATTTTATAGATCAGATTTTTTAGGTATAGAGATTACAGCTGATGTGAAACATTTTTTAGCACATTATAACTTTTTTCTCGATTAACATTATTAATCACGTTAAAGGGTTTCCATATAGATTAGATTTTTAATTTTCGTGTTTAAAGAAATTCCACTTCCTCATTTAAACTATAATCGATAGAAGGAACTTGATCAATTGCAGTCAGTCAAGTTCTGCCATGTTGCAGGAATTAAACAGACAAATAAAAAGCTGTTCTTTTCTGGCCTCCATTATCCTCTGGTCTGTTCTCTATTATCTAAAAACATCAATACCAAAGCTTTAAATACACTATTATGTAGAGTATTTGTACCTTTAGTTGGGGTAGCAGTACCAGACTTAATTTTTGTAGGGAGTCTTGTTGGAACTTGATCTAGGCCTTCCCCATTTGAAGGAAAGTCAATAACAGGGATATTTAAAACCTCTTCAGAATGACCCTACATAAAAAAATAGTTAAAACTACTTCAAATAAAAAATCGTTCTAACTGATAAACTACAAACTAAAAATTAATTTACCATGTACAGTAATTCAATTTAAAATAAGCCTGCTATAATACCAGGTCTGTAAATATGAAACCGGAATTTGCCCATAGATGGCCCTGGCTGTCAATGTACCTCTTACCGTCAAACGGCGTCATTGGTGCCATTTCCTTGCTGACATCTGACGAAGATTTTCAACTCATAACAATACAACTTTCATACAACAGCATAGTTTTTGATAGCGTTGAATATGTCGAATTTTGTGCCTGGAAACTATGATTTGCGGAAAGTATTGATTTTCTGTTACCATTTGAGGAAAACTGCTCAGAATCGCATCGAATGCTTGTCAAAATTTACGGTGAGCATGCTCTTAGTAAATCACGGTGCTTTGAGTGGTTTCAAAAATTCAAAAGATTTTGACGTGAGAAACAAAGAACGTAGAAGAACATCGAAAAAGTTTGAAGACCGCGAACTGTTGGATACGGTTGACGCTCAAAGGAACAATTCGCGGATCAATTAAATGTAGCACGAAGAGCCGTCTCTATACGTATGAAAGCCATGGGAAAGATCTAGTAGATGGGAAAATGGGACAGATTCACAAATTGTCGAACAAGTGGGAACAATGTATAGCTAGCGATAGGCAATACTTCGAATAAAATATTTTTTTATTATTTTCATAAAATCAACGTGTATTTTCTATACACAGAGTTTAATTTGAGTGACACAACCGCTCATCAGATTTTAACCAATGAATTATGGACGAAGAAAATCTGCGCGAAAATGATTCTGAACACCCTTTAGTAGGATCAAAAGGACAACAGGAAACATGTCTTGACTTTTTAGGGCGGATTGAAAATTACCCTTATTTTCTGGATTGTGTCATTACTGGTGACGAGTCCTGCATTTTTGAATCCGGCCCGGTAATGAAGCACCAGAGCCAGGAATGGCACACTCCAACCTCACCTTGGTTAAAAAAAGGACAGAATGGGCAAATCAAAGATCAAAAGCATGCTGATTTACTTCTTTCATAGCCTGGGAATCGTCCATAAGGAATCTGTGCCTCGAGGCTAAATTGTAAAGAAGCATTTTACCGTTTCTTGAAAAACTTCGAAAAAGTTATTCGTGTGAGACCAAACTTCAAGACTAACTAGGTGTTGCATCACGATAATGTGCCTTGCCAAACAGCGATTTCAATTAACGAGTTTTTAGAAAGTAAAAACATCATTATGGCTCGGCAGTTCATTATTCAGCAGACTTGAGTACTTGTGATAGTTTTACTTTAAAGAGCACCATTTTGGAGAAGATTGAAAAGGCTGTAAGCAACCAACTGAACGCGATTCCAGTATCGGAGTTCCAGTAGTGCTATGAGGAGTAGACAAACTATCTTTAGCGCTGTGTGGTCTCCCAGAGCAACTACTTTGAAAGAGATAATGTAGAATTATAATTTCAATTGAATAAAAAATTATAATCAGCTTCAGTACTTTATATAGTATGTAGAAATCAAGTGAATAAATTCATTAGGTTCCTTTATATTTTCCTATATAGATATTTTCGTCCTAATGTGGCTGTAAAGTATGTACCACTAAGTTCGCAAAAGACTATATATTTTATTGAAGGACAAAAATCTCAAAACAGTAGTGAACATAATAGCTGTCAATAAGCAGTATTTAAGACAATGTATTCATTCTGCATATCACCAAAATATTATTGTTCTTAACAGGAAAAGGAAAGTAATTCAGTGAAGGTTTTCTGTGCAAACATATTATGGTTAACGAAAAATTTGTTTAAACAACCGCGAAAATCTTGGGTTAATTCCGGTCAAAAGTCTACGTCAACATCGAAGCCCAATATTCATACAAAAAAATGTTGCTGCGGATGACCAGAATATGAAAGGTTGGATGTATAACTTATCCATTATGAGTGATGCTGAGTTGAGAGTGAGAGGCGTTACACCGGTATCATGGCAAGCAAATGATTTTGTAGCGTGACAATGGATGATCAGTTATCATAGGGAGTCCAAAATACGTACTGTAAACGCATCAGATGTTGGCATGTCTCCCCTTGAAAGGAGAAGTCAAAAATGTTGCTAGATTGAATGTTACACCACTAGTCTGATTATTTTATTTGCACACGTATTAACGTATTATTTCGACTATTAAATGTGTATTTGTATGTTTGTGAATAAATTTTGAATTTGATACAAAAGTGGTACTGAATTAATTTGTACATCTATTGACTATATAGTATCAACATACTTGTGATAGCACGGAAGATTCTTCTTCATGATGTTCTAAAATTCCTCCTACTGCACCTTCTTCATCTAGATCATTTTCTTCCAATCTACTTTGATCAGCTTCCGCCAGATCGTCGTTTTGTATATTATCACAGTTTTGTAATGAATCTAAGGAAAAAATATTGAATTACTAGCACTACTAACCGGATAATGTAAAGTTCAGTTCGAGACTTTGAAGGGTCAACACATCTTCGGTCACGCTCAGAGCTTTGATTGATATAAGATTTTCAACGGTGATGGCGAACCTGAAAAGGACTACCATTACTCAAGAAGCTTACGATTCACTTCGTAAGTCTCTGGAGGAAAAAGGTAAGAAAATAGGTGGTTCTGGAGTCAATTTCGATCTTAGATATCCAGGCTGAATTCATCTCGATGAGTTTTCATTTGGTCCACATTGAAAGGTAGACAACAAAATCCGGTAAGCCTATGGCGATTGTCCAAGTAGTTATTTCTATAAAGGGGATATGAATCCCTTACATTAAGAATATTCTTCACCAGGAGATCAAAGTTAAAGCCTCAAAAGTTGTGCAGCCCAACTGTCAACTTTTCGGTCATTCGGCTAAAAACTTCAGAGCTGATCCCCGGTTTGCGTAAAATGCGCAGGGCAACACTCCACTAAGGTGTAAAAGAAAGATCGCCAATCTCCTCCAACTAGCTGTAACTGCGGAGAGTCGCACATTGCGAACTTTCTGTGTTGTAAGGCAAGACCAGGCCGGGGCTCTTCCTTAAAGGATTTCAGCGCCCTGAAATCACAAAATATCTTATCCAACGTTTGTGTGAGGGTCATAAAGGAAGTCATAAATCTCCTAATAAATTAAGCGAAATGCGCGTGGAGAAATTTAAAGCTGTTTCGTAGTAAATCTCTTTGAGCTTAGTGTTTCATTCCAAACGTGCCAATAGAAAAAATGATTGATAAGAGTATTTTTATATTCAAGGAATATTTTAATTTCCTGCAATAGTACCTTGGTTTGGAATATCAAACAGAGTGCTGGCCACACTATAAGCGGCGTTTGAATGTACTGAATCTTTTCTCTCTTGGGTACAGCTTTCAGGAATAGTTTCTTGTATCAAATGAATAAATGATAATTCTCCTTGGAGCAGATCCCCAATGGTCTGAACAAGATGAATTTTAACGTCACCGACTCTAAAATTATGACCAATAAATATTATTGATAATCAATAATAATATAATATTTTGAACATACTTTTTACCCCTATATTGTTCCAAAACATCATCCAATACATTTGAAAAATGTTTCAGAAATACCGTATCTTTTACTGACTCCTTGAAGAGATCCGATTCCAAAAATACTAGCTTAATTGTAGTTAAAAGATGGTTTCCTATAAGATCGTCTTCGCTATCTTCCAAAAGAGATATAAGTTCCTTATAAGTGTTTTGCAGTAACGGTTCGTCTGACTCCTAAAATATAATTCAAAATCAATAAAAATATAAGTAAACATTTCTATATCAGATATACCAAGCGCATATTTAAAATTTCAGATGAAAACTGTTTAGTAGGTTTTGACCAAATTGAAGCTTGTTCATATGACTCTGATAACGCTAAAGTGTCGGACTCCGTCAACTAAAATGTAATGGAAAATAAAAACGCTGATAAATACTATCTAATAGAATATTTAGTGGTATTTCATTTATTATTAAGTAAAAAAATTGGATTTAGATATTTTTAAATTTTACGTGAATTCCTAGCACAAAATTTTAATACATAATTATCATATTGTTATAATAGATTCATTCTAATAGCAGCCGAATGCGAGAACATAGTAACACACGAGAAAAAAAAGAAATATATATATATATATATATATATATATATATATATATATATATATATATATATATATATATATATATATATATATATATATATTTTTTTTATTTGACACTATCATTTTTTTCAGCACGCAAAATCTAGGTTATTTAAATGAACATGAATGCATTAACACACTGAAACATATCAGAAGAAGGCTGAATCAAATTCAACTCTTCCCCAATATCGTAACCGACCGTAAACCGACGATCGGAACACACAAGACCCTGGATTCTCTGGACATTTTAAACACTTCTTACAATTAAATGCCTTCTACTGCGAGGTTCATCTTCAATTAAGTATTGCCCTTCCTATAATCCCTTAAACCACCTAAAAATTTGGGTTCTTGACAAAATACTGTGCATAGTCCTATTGAAGTTTTGCAGAAGTTTGCATTGCACTGTGCCCAAGCCTGAAAGAAAACTTGATAGCGCACCGTTGCTCGAAATTGTTCACTCATTTTTAGAACGCATTTAAAAAAAAAGCTCTTTACGAAATGAATTTCTATGAACTACTAATTGACACTGGTGAGATAAAAACCCCCCCAAAAAACACACTGGTGAGACCGAAAACGCATCAGATGTTGGTTTGTCGCCGTCCAAAGGCGTTGCCAGATCGAACGTTACGCCAGTAGTCTCATTACTTTATTTACACACCTCGTATGTAACTGAGCCGCATGTATAAGAAGTTGCATTGAAAAGACCAGTTTTAGTTAACTGTAAACAATTATTCTGCAGGTTATTTTTCATAGTGCTGTTTTGATTTATACGATTTTCATTCAATTTACTATAAAATACTAATAAAAATAATATTCTGCATACGTTTTTTGGAAGCTAACCTTTTCAAGAAGCTTGATTTCAAGCATAATTTCAGCTCAGGCAACATTTTTGAAAAAAAAAAACAGTTATCTGTTTTAAAGACATAATGTGGAAATACAAATGCTATTTTCCGCCTGCTTTGGCACTGGAAAAAATTATATTCACTAAACGAAAACCTATTGAAATATGTAAATCTAAATTGTGGTCAAATGGGTAAAATAATGGTGTTCTGAAGACCTATTTTTAAAATTATTTGTATGGAATTTATATTAGATCTTTAATACACTCAAAAAGTTGGCAAATCCCTATAGATTATCTAAATATGTTAACTTCTTACTTGTCTGGAATTGGCAGTTTGCAAAGACTGAGTTAAAATATTTTGAATTGACTGCAAAATTTTAAGCCGTAGAGAATCAGATTCAATTTTTTTCAGATCCTTGAATAGTTGAATCAGGAAATGAGGCCTGGCTTCATTAGCAGATATTAGAGATGCTACTTCTTTATAGACATTCTCGCGCAGCTCATCTACTAATTTGTTTCTGAAAAAGTTATAAAAATTGAATTAAAAATTAACACAATACTTAAGATATGCAGGAACATCCTGACAACTAAATATTTAGGTCGCTCAGAAAGTTATTTAGTTAAAACTAATTTTTCAAGCATTGTTTTGTTGACAAAATTTAAAAAAAATTAAACTGAAAATGAAGATAAAACATTTACTTACAAAAATATCCATAATACAATCAGTATATTTGATTTACACCGTATAAAACATCAAATCAAAAAAGAATATAACTTAGAAATATAAAGACGCCATTGGAAAAACAAATAAAGGCAGCTATGATAAAAATAAACATAGGTGCGCTCAGCAACGAGGGGACGTGTAGAGTACGGAGAAAAGCGAATATGAGGATCGAGAGAAAAAACCGGTAAAATGCCGAAAAAAAAAATGGGAGAAATGTGAGGAAGATGTGGGAGGGTTTCAGATGGAAGTTGCACGTTGTCCATTCTATCCTTTTTGCATCTTATATCGAGGAGACAATAAGGTTTGCCTATGCAAGAGTTTCTTGGCCAAAGTGGTCCCTTTCGAAAAGGGTATAGTACTGGTCCAGCAGCTCGGCTGTTGCTGGAGCAAGTCCTTTTACGTAATTGATCCTACATCCTCCAGGAATGGTCGCTCGGGAGCATGTTCTAACGGTGTTCACGAATAGCTTGTATTCTTCTGGAAGTAGGCTTATTGTCTGAATTTCTTCATCCAACAGCCTGACAAATCGGCCCCAGTTTGCCCTCCTAAAATTGTATCTCCTAAATTGTGCCGCTAAAAGAGTTTTAATTTGCATTAGTATTTTGTAAAATACTGCACTTATTGTTGGTGTCAAGAGCATGAAAACCAAAACAGCGTAAATTCTAGCACGGAAATTTGGAGACAAACTATAGATAAAATACAAAGTTGGAAATAGCACTTAAGTGTGGTAAAGTAGAAGTAACAAGTTATTTGTAAATGTGCATTAAAATAAATGTATATATATATATATATATATATATATATATGTGCATTAAAATAAATGTATATATATATATATATATATATATATATATATATATATATATATATATATATATATATATATATATATATATGTGCATTAAAATAAATGTATATATATATATATATATATATATATATATATATATATATATATATATATATATATATATATATATATGTGCATTAAAATAAATGTATATATATATATATATATATATATATATATATATATATATATATATATATATTTATATATATATATATATATATATATATATATATATATATATATATATATATATATATATATATATATATATATTTACATATATATTTATATATATATATATATATATATATATATATATATATATATATATATATATATATATATTTATATATATATATATCTATATATATATATATATATATATATATATATATATATATATATATATATATATATATATATATAAATAATTTCATTTAATTGACAATTAACATTCTTTTCACATTGTGGTTTCACAGTGGTATCCAATGAGAATAATCGGATGAGTTTTTAAATGGCACTCCACTATTCGACGTCTGATGGATATTTAAGACGACTTGGATTTAATACTAGGATTAATCATCCAGACCACCACCTACTTAGTTGTGTTCAAAAGCAAGGAAAATGGTTTTTCCTTGAGGCAAATCATAATTGACAATAAAAATATTATTTATAACAATCTTGTTGAATTAGCATTGACAGTTACATTTCAAAATATGGTACTCCCCATTTTATGAGATTAGCAATTAATGGTATTTATTATGCAAGATGCCAATTGAATACAGTGAATTAATTTATTGTCTAGAAAAGGTCACAACTGACTGAATAAAACGTACCAACACTACATATTCTTAACATATTAAATTCTATATAATCAAGGTTATGCCTCCCTATAGCTTCTTGTTACATGACTAAATATACTACAGCATCTAGCCTATAACATATAACATTATCCTTATATTCAAGGAATCTGATAATTTTTAATAAAGCACAGAAAATATGTTTGCTTACAAATACTAATTGCTACACAAAATAATAAAATAATATTAAAACAATCCACAAGATTGTGCATTTTTTCATTTGTTTTTTAAAATTTATTAAGTCGCCATCAAATGTATTGGGTAGTTCGGAAAGTTTGTAGGGATTTTCCATTAGTTGTTCTTTTAACTCTTGTAAACAAAAATCTGTAATGGATTAGTAATGTGTATTTGCATATTAATTCCTGTTGTGTTTACTATTCCTATATGTTTACGTTCAAATTCGCTTTGAATTGCCCTCAGTTAATCAAGTTGATTCAAATTGGAAAGTTCGATCGATAACTTGAATTTTTACATTATGCTTTTTTATTTCAAAAAGGCCAAGAACGCTGTCCAATCGAAAAACAAGATTTATGCCGTTTATGGAGAGAGTTGTGTTAAGGAGATCACTGTGCAAAAGTAGTTTAATTAGTTCAGAGGTGGATATTTTGACCTGGAAGACCAGTATCACACTGGCAGTCCTTCAACCACTCATGCTGAGGACATAAAGGCCATTATAGACGAACATCCACGCACCAGAATTCGTGAGATTAAGTTAAATATTGGCAAATCGACTATTTTTGACCATATGAAAAAAAAATGGGTACGTCTGCCGATAGGATTCGGTTTCATACGAACTTAGTGAGAGGAGTCTGCGTGATCTAATCTCTTAGTACGATCTTTTGGTGACAAAAAAAATTAGGCTCCATTTTTTAAGCGAATGGTAACTGCTGATGAACAGTAGATTGTGTACAATGTACAACGAAAAAAATCATGGGGATTGCCAGGGTTGGCGGTTTTAAGTACGGCGAAAGACGGCCTTTATCAGAAGAAAATTATGCTTTGCATTTAGTGGGATTAGGAGGGTCCCATACACTTCTCCCACGCAATCAAACTATCAAGATCGACCTCTACTATTCACAGTTAGATCAGCTGAAGGCAGCAATTGCAGAAAACCGGCCAGGTTTAGTAAACTGGAAAGGCGTCATGTTTCATCATGACAATGCACGGTCGCACGTTTTAACAGGGCCGGTCAAAAATTGTCGAGCTTCAATTGGGATATTTTGGCCTATCCACCTTACTCACCGAACTTTGCAACCTCGGACCACCTTCAATTCGGCTCTCTCTACGTTAGCAAAAAGTTGTAAATAATAATAATAGTAATTACATAATAGACTAATTAAACATTTACATAAACTATATGTATTTCTTTTTCGCTTAAAAAAACTACGAACTTTCCGTAAAACCCGATATTTGTGTTATAAACCATTTTGTATCTAATGAATAACTGTTTCTTTTTATCAACTAAAGTGTTAGTTGTCATAAAGAATGGGTGTACTTCAATAAGCCCGAAAGGAACGGTTAGACTCAAAACAAGTGAATAAATCCATCGACTGTGGTAAATTTTCCAAGGCATTTCTGTTCATCCTGTAGAATTTTCAAAGTATACCTCCTTTAAGCTGGCTTCAAACAATCAAGTTCTTGACGAGAATATCTATATCTAGAAACTACCCAGCTTGGATCAACAAAAACTAGATGCTGTGATCGGCATACAGCACAGGTTTCCCACTATCTGACAATCGCCATTTTCGTTCATTAGAACACTTCTTGCATGGATAGAGCTTCAGTAATAACTCATAATTGCAAAAATTAAGTCAGACATTATAATAAAGAAATGGAAAGAACTCATGCAGCACCCTAATAAAATTACACAAAAGATAAATAATTCTATTGAAACCTTTGGCATTAAACACTAAACTTAAAGAGATTCACTACTAAACATCAAATGACTTGTTTTTACTTTCTCGAAGCCCGTTTCACTAAGTTAGCATTATCAGGAGATGATTTAATTTGAATTTGATGATCAAGATGCACGCACGATGATGATTTAATCACGGTTAGCGAAACACGCGCCGAGAAAGTAAAAACAAATAGTTTGATGTTTAGTCGTATCAGTTGAGTTTAGTAGAGGAAAGATAACAAAACATGACTGAACAATGCAATGGATTTTTTAATAAAGCTACTTTCGGAACGACCCAACATATATATATATATATATATATATATATATATATATATATATATATATATATATATATATATATATATATATATATATATATATATAGGGTGATTCCTAAGTTGAGACTTCTTTTAACAGCGTATAAGACTCGATAAAATAAGCATTTTTTTTTCAAATATTTTTCAAAAAACTGAAAGATAAAAGACTAAAAATTAAAAAATATTAATTTCAAAAACATTTATTCCGGCTCTGCGCATTGTATTTAAAGAAAAGGTTCAAAGTGGTCGCCAATCCGTTTCACGCTAAGTTGGGCGCGAAGTACCAAATAATTGATGTATGCGCGTAATAGTGACTTCTAATAGTCTTACCAGCCTGTTCTATGCGATCATTAAGTTATTCCGTTGTATTAACTGGTGTTTTAGAAACTATGCTTTTGATGTAATCCCATAAAAAGAAACACAAGGGTTAAGATCTGGTGACCTAGCCGGCCACGCACTGGCCTTCCACTTATTAGGAAAAGTTATGCCTAAGAACTCCCGCCCTTCACGGTGAATCTGAATAGTAAAACGTTTAGCGTACAGTTGAGATGCAGCATTTGCCTTTTGAAGGCACTCTCCATAAATTAACAGCATGTCAACTAATTCACTATTCTCATATACGTAGGCCATTTTATCTTTTCACAAATCACGGTAGAAATCCACCTTAAAACTGACAATAAAATATAAAATAAGAAACTAAAAGGAATGCATGATTCACAAAAAAAATGATAAACATTAGTTGTCTTTTTTCCTTTTGAATTTGGGGGCGATTTTGTTTTTGTTTAAATTATTTTAAGGGCAGGGCTTGAATTTTTTAAAAATTATTAAAAGTTGTGTAGCGGCCTAATTTTAAAGTTTTATACGCTGGTAAAAAAAAGCCTCAACTGAGGAATCACCCTGCATATAAATAAATAACTCATCTTACTTTTTTGGTCGGTGAGCTTTTTGTTCGTTGTGCCACTCATTTCTTTGTCGTTCTGTACTAGTATTCCGAGATATATTACTTCCATCATCCACATTATCACTAAGTGGTCGGGCATGACTGATATTGAACAAGCGATGGAGGCCTACATCTAATTCTTCAAGATTGTGTTGTTGTTCCAAATGCGTCAAACCTACCAGTTCCGCTTGGTCAAAACTGGTTTTATGAACGTTCTGATTGACGTTCAGTACATCAGGAGGCGGAGCTGAGTGGTCCAATGATTTCAAAGTTTCGGTGTTGTGTCTAACTGTTTTTAATATTCGTTTACGTGGGGTGTTTTCGTGAGAGTTAGTCGAGGAATGTTCCGAATTGCTCTTCGACGTGACCACTATTGGAAATGGATTCGTTCTATCGATACCAGATGCTACGTTTTGAATCCCACTTTCACTATTTTTTGAAGACAGTTGATTTTGACGAGAGTAGCTGTAAATATAATTAGATTAAAAGATATTTTTGAAAGAGTTTTATTGTTAATTACATTTTTGGCTTACAAGCAAGGACATAATCGTATCTCCGATTTTAATAAAACATTGCATGCATACTATGCATTGCATGCAAAATAAAAATAAGGGGCAATTAAGGAACATAAACGGGGAAAAGCTCACCCCTAAAATATCGAATATAATTTATAAAAGATCATTTTGTTTGAGTTTTGTGAAACTAATAATTTGAACCTTTTTAACGACAGTATTGATTTTTGTTACAACTGACCTCCTACTGCAACAGAAAACCAACCAATAAAAATATATTTTCTGGTAAATATAATTTTTAACTTTATTAATATCAATATAAAACTGAAATATCAAGTACATTTATGGCTGAAATAGAATGTAACAGTTTTTTTATAAAGCCCACTGTATAATCATTATGTTACAAGAACATTAAATAACTTAGTGAATGATACCATTTTCTTGTTTATTCAAACCCATGTATATATGACTTCAAGAACGTTACCAGCTCGATAAATAGCTCAAAGAATTGGCGTTAAAACGAATATTAAAAACGTTGGATGGATCCTTCAAGCTGATTCACCCATCCAAAGAAAATAAATGAAAAGGATACCATCCCTTAGTATTGCACATAGGGAAAGACGGGAGAAGTTTGAGAAAATAGAAGAAAGCGTTAATCACTGATGAAAAAACGTTTAATTTAGGCGGATTTGATAGTGGGCTTACTACACATATGTCCTAAAGTTTGGAATATTCAAATATTTCAGTTTTTTATTGATATTAAGTTTTTCTTTTATTCGTTTACGTAATCATTTTATTATAACTCTTACTGGTACCAAATAAAACTTGAAACCAAATGACCAATGTGTGTAAAATTGATTTATTATTTTGGAGTCAAAAAATTACAATGTAATTGCCTTCAAAAGTAATTTAAAAATAAAAAGAACAACTTTCAATAAAACTAATAAGCAGTAGTTCCTCCATGGGTCTGTATACATGCCAGTAGGCGATTTGGCATGCTGTCGATTAAATGATCAATTTAGGCTTGTGAAATTCTCTCCCATTCTTCACGAGCAGTAATCTTTTAATTCTCGTAGGGTAAGAGGAGGATTGTTTCTTTTCTTGATGCGTGTTTTCAGAATGTCCCAAACATGTTGAATGACATTTATGTCAGGGAAATTTGCTGGCCACCATAACTTGGTTATTCCTTTCTCTGCAAACAAATGTTATACTGCTGCTGTTCGATGAGGAGGTGTGTTGTCATCCATGAAAACAAATCCGTCGCTCATTGCGCCTCGGAAAAGACGCACAACAGGATTAAAAACTTTTAGTCTGTGTGTTATTGTTTGACGTGAAACATTTACCCCTTCAAGTCTAACAAGCTCCCTTGATAAACCACTTGTAGATTCCAGACGATTTCTTCGAGCTATCATGGATATCTGCCGGTTTTGTGCAGCTGTCATTTGTTGCTTTACGTTATTTGTCTCTTGGAATTTTTTATGAATTTACCTACAATTTCCGCAATATCACCTTGATTAAAGCCCAGTTGTAACAAAGGCATTACTCTCGACCTGTTAAAATAATATATCATGTTTCTAGATATTTTTAAACGGATTGATGGAAAATTGAAAAATAACTGAAATAATGTGTAAATACATTGTAAATAGATACAACCTGTGTTACCAGCAGAACAATGCTTTTGTTATTTTCATTTCAAAACGGTCTAAAATAAATATCCATCACAATTTTAAGAATATCATAAGCGTAGATATCATATATATAAATATTCCAAACTTTTGGACATATGTGCATTTTTATGACATCCGGAAAGAAGAAAAAGTTATTTCAAAGAGGCAAGTCGGTGGAGGAAGTGTTATGATATGGGGAGGTATCGGCTATGATAAAAGCACTGAAACCGTGTTTGTTAATGGCCGAATGAATAGTAAAGATTATGTGAAATAATCGAATTAATTGAAAAAGTATTTCGAAATAAAACCAAAAGAAAATCTTGTTTTCCAACAGGACAATGCGCCGGTCAACACACCAAAAGCAGGAAAATATGTTTTTTCAAAGGAAAACATCAATGTCTTAGATTGGCCTGTGAGGTCCCCATACTTTAGCATACTTGAAAAGAAAATGTTTTGGGTCATCTAGCCAGAGCTGTATACAGTGGCTGCCGGCAGTTTCAAAACATTGATGATTTGAAACGAGCAATTCGGCAAGAGTAGGGCAATTTTCCTCAAGTGGCAATCCGTAGTCTCTATGATTCCCTTCCAAATTGTCTGGTTCTAGCACTAGAGAAAGGGGGAGCCTACACTGGATACTAAAGTGAGGATTTCTCTAATTATTGTAACTTTTATCAAACTTTTTATATATTTTTAATGTAACGTGTACTATCTTTATCTTCCATTTAAAAAATACATTTTTAATTTCTTCTTTTTTCATCATCTCCGAACGAACAAAATACTTTAAAACTTTGATAAACGAATTGTACCACAAAAAAAAACCAAAAGATGAAAAAAATAATTTGAAAAAAGGGGTGGGTTATTTTTTTTGTCCCGGATCTTAACTTAAAAGCAATCTGTGACTTTTCTATTTTGATGCAGTTTATGTATAAAAAAAGTCTATTTCGAGCGGAATTGACAATCACTAATTTGACATTTAGTGAAAATTATTTTGAATTAAATTTCTACATTGTGGTTTTTGCTCGATCTTTCGTTTCATTTGAGAAACTATTTACATCGCATTAACGAAAATTAGGGCGCACAAAAAAGGAAATATCTTATATTTTGATAATAGACCTGCTTACAAAGTTTTATTAAAATCGAATAGGAACAATTTTGGCATTGTTTGTTAATTAAAATATTAGGTGCAAAAAAAGCTTTAAAAAGTTTTCACTTTACACATTTCATAGCTTATTATATTGGAGAACAAAAAATAACAGTATGAAAAATATATTTTATAAAAAAAAAGAAAAATGTGTAGGTTCACCTTATACATTTTTAGATACCTTACACATGGACTTAGATAATCTATGTTTTATTGTGATATGGTAGGCCAGGCACGTTATTACAGATGCTTTATGTTGGTTTAAGTTTTAAGTGCAAAGACAAAAGTTCCATTAATACTATCCCATACATGTCCTATGGGGCTCAAATCTGCGTATCTCGTCGGGCAGTCAAGTGTCGCTATCGCGGACTCTTCTAAAACCTGCACTCGTTGACGAGGTGTTTGTAGTCTGGCATTATCCTGCTGAAATATTTTTGTGGGTTTTTGTGGTGCGGTTAAGGAGAGCATCCAATAAAAACAAGTAAATGTTTTGTGGCGTGTTCATATATATTTTTTCTTTATTTGGGTTTTTCGCCAAATTTTTTTTATTTGAATTTTAGATCGTGGCGAAAAACCCAAATAAAGAAAAAAAAATATAAGTAAATGTGGATCAGCAGTCATTCTCAAAACATGTCTACCTGAAGCGGCATCAAAAGCATCATGCCCTTGATCGTTATTTACATTCGTACAAGTACAATTTCGTAAGAACAAGCCTAAGATGCTGTTCGTCATTTTCTTGGATACTTTTAGGATGACCAGAACCTTGTATTTGTGTATAACTCTGATACTCAAACTACCTTATCGATTTCCTCATAAGGGTGCAAGCAGCAGTGTGCAATCGTCTCGCTATTTCTCGAAAATAATAAACTAGTTCTTTCATACCAATAGCTCCTCCTTTTCAAATTCACGAACTCCTAGCACTTTAAGAGTTTTACAGTAATACCGCTTTGCTCAATAAAATAGGTAAAAAAAAACATTATGTGATGCAGGATTTTTTTTAAACAGTTTACTTTTTTTTTACACATTTCACACATTTTTTGCACATATACAGAAACATATAGGTAAGCAAAGAGGTAAATAAGCACAAAGTACATCTGTTTTTATGTTTAAGATACTATTGAGTGAGTATATTTCCAGTTTGATTCAAATATGTATACTCGGTATTGCAATTTTTTGTTCCCCCGTATAGACTCCCATTCTTTTTATTCAATCATAATAGTGACCTTTATATAGAAAATAGTTCCTAGGTTGCTCGTATATTAAATAATCATCACATTTATATTGCAACATGAAAAATTGAAAACAAGGCCATTACAAAACACCTGAAATTAGAAATTATGATAACTTTTAAGTTTTAGTAAAACAACATAAAATAAATCATTTATAAAGCAATAATAATCTTAGTGACTCAGTAATTCCCTCTGTTTTCCAAAATTAAACGTCTCAACGTTTAACACAGATTGTTTTAACTAAAACTGATATCGGGTTGTCCGGTAAGTTCGCAGGGATTTTCCAATAGTTAAACTTTTAAAGCTTGTAAACAAATATCTGTTTTGACTAGTAATGATTATTTCCATATTATTAATTCATGTGGCATTTACAATGTTTACTTTTTGATTCGTTTTATTTGCCTTCAGTTAGTGCAATCGATTTAAATTGAAAATGTCGGTCACTAACTTGCATTATGCGTTTTTATACCACAATAGGCAAGAGCGCTATCTAATCAAACAAATAAGATTTGTGCAGTTTACGGAGAGGGTTCTGTTGGGAGAACACAATGTAAAAATGGTTTAGTCGGTTCAGGGGCGGAGTTTTTGACCTGGAAGACATGGATTGTTCTGGCCGCCTTTCAAGCGCTGATGTCGATGAAATATAGCCCATAATAGGCGAAGAGTCACTCAACACGGTCCATGAATAAGCAAATAACTTAAAAATGGGTGTGTCTGCCGGTACGATGTGTGTCCCTTTCGAACTTTGTGATCGAAATCTACTGAACCGAATTTCTTCGGGCGATTTTTTGCTGAACAAAAATTTTGACGACCGATTTCTAAAGCGGATAATAACTGCTGATGAAAAGTGGATACGAATAGTGAAAGTGTTGTGTGTAGTGAAAAACGGCCTTCATCGGAAGAAAATTATGCTTTGCATTTAGTGGAATTAAAATGGCATTTGGTGGAAAAGAATGTAAATAAGGCCAGCACTGAATGGATTAACCACTGAACATCGCATCCTGGAACTACCATCCGTTCCGCTCTCTCTAAAATTTGTTTAAATGGGAAATATTTTAAAACGGAAGAAGTGAGAAAAAACCCATTAAGTTTTTTTGCCAATAAATATGTTAATTTTTGCCAAAATGGCACTATGGACCTGCCACTACATTGGTAAAAAGTTTTAAAAATATTGGTAATTATATAATAGACAAAATAAATATTTATATGAACTATTCGCGTTTATCTTTCTTTTAAAAAGATCCCTACAAACTTTGCAGACAATCCGATAGATTTTTATACGCAAAAAGAGTGAATTAAAACTTTTATGAATAGAAATCATAACGAAAGCGATGATGATATAGTCTTAGTTGTCACCATCTCGTACTTTTATGTACAGAATGAGCAATAAAAACTAACGCATCTTACTTTTGTAGGACAATGCACCTCGACCATAATTCTCGTATTGTCTTGCAAAATTAAAACAATTAAAAACATATTATCAATAAGACAAATGATTCTGTAAAATACTTTTTTGCAAAGCTGGATAACATTTGTCTTGAAGGATTCGAATAACTTAAATTGTCGCATTCAACAGTATGTTAAAGAAAATAGTTTTTTTTTATCTAGGCCAACTATTTATCAATACCCATTCACACACAATGTTATATAAAATAAATGTATTATAAAACAGTGACGATTTAAACCTTTGTCTACACCAAATACATGTTAAACATTGCTCAACATTCTATGAAAATGTTACTCACCTGTAGTACTCTTATATTTCTCCAACACTGACGTAAGGATATTAATTAGGAACAAAAGGATAGAGCAAAAATTCACAACAAACAAATTAAATAAACACACACTTAACATAACTAAATAAAAATATTATGTATGTTACCTTCGAAAGTTATCCCAATAATTGTTAGCTCTATTTCCAGGCGCTACTTGATTATTCAAGGCCTGCCCATTCCACATTTGGGCAGGTATGGCCTGATTAATGTTAGACGAATTCACAGCATGCAGAACATTGTTAGCATGATCGAGACCTTGCGTGGCATTTAGCTGATGATTGATGTTATTGAGACAGGTCTCGAGCAATCCGCTGTTAGGAACTGTGGCAGCATTAGCGAAAGCTAAATCGCTATTGGAAGCGACTGGATTGAATTGGTTTAAATTGGGCATGGAACAGGCAGCTGATACCTGATGATTAGCTTTGTGGGAGGAAGGTGGACGCAAATGGTTATTGGGAATTTGGTTTTGAATGGTTTGCGCGTAGGGTGGTTGTAAGTTGGATGACAAATTTCCTGGCGAAGAGTATGCATGAGTATCGAGTCTTTCTTGTAACTGCAATATAAATCAAAAC
>JARFXV010000648.1:0-25000 GCA_031761425.1 Cosmopolites sordidus | reverse complement strand
TTTATGAACAAGAAGGAATGGCAATGGGCAATCCTCTGTCACCATTCTTAGCCAACTTATTTATGAGTAAATTTGACACTGAGGCAAAAGATGAATTAAGTTACTTTCCGAACGAATGGTTAAGATATGTGGATGACGTTTTTGCCATTTTCGATTCGTAAAATGAAAATTTAGATGATTTTATTAAGAACTTAAATGGCAGATCCCAAAATATAATATTCACGCATAAACTCGAAAACAACGATAGTTAACCATTTCTGGATGTTTTAATCAGTAGAAACAATAAAAATAGGTTAGATTTTGATATATTCAGAAAAAACACCACCACTTCGAGATACATTCCTAATGATTCAAATCATAGCTTCCAAAATAAGATGGCTAGTTTAAATTTTATGGTAAATAGATTAATTAATTTTCCTTTAAATAAAGATAAGTATAACAAAGGATTCAAATTAATTAGGAAGGTACCTGAAGTGAATGGTTATAATAAGAACATTGTAGATAAAATTGATTAATCTACTATAAAATTTAAATTAGCCATCTTATTTTGGAATCTGTGATTCGAATCGTTAGGAATGTATCTCGAAGTGGTGGTGTTTTTTTAAAAATATGAAAATCTAAACTACTTTTATTGTTTCTACTGATTCAAACATCCACAAACGGTAAACTAACTCGAGAACAATGATAGTTTACTAGAATCTAGTTAGTTAGAATCTTCGACTTTTCGAAAGGATCAGAACAAAAATAAATTCATGGTAATACCATTTGATGCCAAATTAACACAAGGGCTAGACAAAATTTTGAAAAAAGTGGACATTAAGGTTGTGTACAAACCATATAATAAATTAAGAGTTAAAAGTTAAGAATTAAGTTCTGGGTAATCCAAAGGATAAAGTAAAACAACATTAAAAGTCGGGGATTTACGAAATTAGTTGTCAAGACTGTGATTGAAGTTATATTGGGCAAATAGAAAGATCCATATTAATGGGATATAAAGCACACATTGCCTGCATTAGATATGGGAGAAATGAAAAATATTGTGACCACAATATAGATATTAGTAATTTAAGACTGGTTAAAAGTATATATAACAATAGGGCTTTGGATGCATATGAAAGCATTCAAATAGTAAAATGTAAGAAAATCATGAACCTGGATAAAGGATCTATTCCATTCAGTCAACTTTTTCAATTATTAATGCAAGGCTCGAAGGTTCCAATAGAAGAATTGCTACCTTATCCTGTTTGTTGCTGGATAATCTTGGCTGTTCTCTGATTGACTCAGAGGTATTAACTGACAAACTCCTCAAATTTCTTTCTGGTGTACGGGACATGGACTGAACCCTCTCAATTGGTAATTCACAAACTGACTGACTCTCTTCTAATCTCTTGCTTCTATTGGGTTGGTAATAGTTTGTCTGTTGGGGGAATATAATATTTTCACTATCTTGAACTTCTGAATATTCATTTTCATCACCATCGCTATAAATAGTATATATACAATTTATGATTAATAAGTTATTTAACATTTAATACCTAGAAAGTCTGTCATCACTACCTGGATCTTGACAAAAAATAGGCGGTTTCCATGACATATCATTATCAGGATTACCAATTACATCATGGTTTAAGTTGGAAGTACCAGCTAAAATGTATTAGTATTGAAGCAAAAGTTCGTGTTCATGAAGAAAAGTGCTGGAGCAATAGTTTGTCCTATTTTTTTGAGAAAAATGGAAGAAAAATTTGATGTACAACAAATTATATTAAATGAATATAGTATGTGCTGGTCTGCTCGATGGTAGTTTTCATGTCTTCCAAGGAAGTAAATTTTTTATCATGTAAGTTATTTTGAAGCGATCTAAATAAATGGTAGTCGGGAGAGTGCGGTGGATGGACATCCCAATCAATTTGTAAAAGTTTGAAATGTCTGAATGATTGTGGCGTGTTTCTATATTTTTTTCTTTATTTGGGTTTATTTAGATTGTGGCGAAAAACCCAAATAAAGAAAAAAATATAAAAGTTTGTGTCGGGTGGCCAGACACGTGTGGTCTAGTATTGTCTCAATAAAACACAAGAACACAGAAAGGACATTGTTGTTTAATTCAGGACGATTCTGGTCGATTGCTCGCTTTAATGCCCCCAGTTATGAACAGTATTTCTCTGAATTGATCGTATGGTTTTCAGGTAATAGCTCATCTACCTTGTTCGGGTGTAAAATGGCTTTTACGCTGGTTGAATGGGCATCTTCGAGCTTACACCATGAGTTGTAATGTTTAATATTTACGTCACCTGCAACCACCCGGTCTATCAAATTATTCTCGGTTAACTCATGTGGTACCCATGCATCGGCTTTGCTAACCGATTGAAGTTGATGTAATCCCCTTGACACTGATAAGTAGTTAATTCCAAGAACTTGTCCGATCTCTCGAGTTGTTCTATGTTGATCACTTTCAATTAGCACTAATATTTCGTTGACATCAGCCTCAGCTGGTTGGCCGGAACAGGGTGCACTGCTAAGATTAAAATTGTTTTCACGAAATTTCTGAACCACCGCCGTTACCAGGAATCGTCAACAGCACCCTCACCGGCCCCAACGCATATCTTATTTTGCGTCTGCGAATCATTCTTGCCTTTTCAAAAATAAAAAAGGGTAATATCTTTTAAATCCACATTTTCTGCCATTTTTATTGCTTAACAAAATTTTTAAAATACAACCAAAAATACAAGTACCCGATGAAATTCCCTCTGTTCAGCAACATCAAAACTTTACATGTGAAGTAGATAATTCTACGGTTTCTGGCGGCATTTTTGCATCAACCCAATAATATATAGCATTATAGTTATTATTCACGGGTGGGCCCTGGTGGACCACGCGAAGTACAATTAGAGGCGTTTGTTGTTATTAGCCTTCCGTTGAGCCCATACTAATTTCATTCTTTCGCTATGAGCTTTTTTCCTTTCGTCAGACCAAGTTGTTCCAGTCTTCCTACATTTTTCTCTCTGGCCAACCTTCCAAACCTTAACCTTGTGTCTGAAACAGCTTCTATCCTGAATTTCACTTTGTGTAATATTTGCTGATCTTAGGTCCTCTTTAATTGCCGCAATCCATTTAATTATTTCTACTTTAGCTCTACTCCTATTTTCATAAAATTCGACTATTTGTCTAGTTAGCCTACTCGGATTCATCCGTTTGATGTGTCCGTAAAACTTAAGCCTTCTTTTTCTCATATCGCTATGTATATCTGTGTATTGTTTCATTTCTTGGTTTTCTCGAAGTCGGTATGTTGTGCTATTTATTTGTTTGGGGGCCTAGGATTTTTCTTATGATTTTTCTTTCCTTCTTTTCAATGTCCTCGATGTTCCTCTTTCTATTCAAAATGAGTGTTTCTGCAGCATATAGACATTCTGGCTTAATAACCGTGTTGTAATGTCTCAGTTTTGTGTTTTTAGATAGGCATTTTTTGTTGTAAATATTTTGTGTAAGTCTTAATGCCGTTTCCATTTTTTGACATCTACCCTTATTGGCCGCTTTTTCCAACCCATTTTCCATGATTATTTCACCCAAATATTTGAATTGAGAGACTCGTCTGATGTTACCATATTTTGTTTTTAGAAATGGTGTTCTTAGTCTGTTGCAGGTCATGTATTGTGTCTTTTCAAAGGAAATTTGGAGTCCTACCTTTTCTGCTGTTTCTTTTGGGATTTCAATCTGTTTGTGTGCCGTTAATACATCTTGAGCTAAAATTGCTAAATCATCAGCAAATGCCAGACAATCAATTTTGATGTTGGTTCTCCCCCGTTTAATGGGCTGGTCAATATTCAGTGCCGACTTTTTTTCACGCCACTCCTGTATTACTTTTTCTAGAACACAGTTAAATAAGAGTGGCGAGAGTCCATCCCCTTGTCTCACACTAGTTTTAATTTCGAAGGGCTCTGAGCTGTCACCCATGAATTTAACTTTTGACCTCGTGTTAGTTAACGTTGCTTTAATAATTGCCAGCGTTTTCAGATCTAGTCCTTGTTCTTTCAAGATTCGGAATAAAGATTCGCGGTCAATAGAATCATATGCTTTTTTGAAATCCACCAATGTACAGACGAGATTTTTATTGTACAGTTTTTGATATCTTAGAATCAACTTTAGATTCAGGATCTGTTCAGGGCAGGATCTGCCCGGTCGAAAACCTGCTTGATATTCACCAATGTTCGGTTCTAACTGTCCCTGTGCTCTGTCTAGTAGACATTGAGATAGAATCTTGTAGTAAACTGGGAGAAGAAATATTCCTCTATAGTTGTTTACATCCGTTCTATCTCCTTTCTTATGTAGTGGATGGATTAGAGCATCTTTCCAGTCTTCCGGAATCCGTTCGGTTCGCCAAACTTCTTGTAGAATTTTGGTTATTTCCTTGATTGTACCTGGACCAGCGGATTTCAAAAGTTCAGCAGTGATTCCATCTTCACTAGAAGCTTTATTATTTTTAAGCCGCTTGATTTGCCTAATTATTTCCTCTTCATTCGGCGGTAATGAATCTGGGTTTGTTTGTTTAGGGTTTAGTGTTGGTAATTTGTTTAAGGGCTCAGGACAGTTTAGTATTTGTTCAAAATATTTCGCAAGTTCTTTGCATTATAGTAGTATATACATTATAGTATATGCATTATAGTAGTTTATATATTATAGTGGTATAGACATATAGTAGTATATACCAGGTGTCCCACTAAATATGGATCGCGGCCGTATCTTGAAAACTATTTATCTCACAGCTTTGGGGAAAAAAATATTATACTAAAACTGACCGCAAGAGGGCGTGACGAGCTAAACATTTTTAAAAATCATTTTTTTGTGTATTTTCAAGTGTTAACCGAATAAGAAAAATTCTGTTATAATTAGCAAACTGTCTCCTACAACTTTGTTTTATGACATTTTGTCGTAACTTCGCGAATAAAGAAGTGGGGGGGGGGGAACGCCACCTTGCGGTTTCATTTATAATCTAAATAATTTATCTCCCAGATTATCTGATTGTCCCAGCAATTGCCTTTTAAATGAATCCAAATTGAGGAAAATCGGTTTAGGCAAACGGACATTAGACGACTTTTTATCTAAATAGGTAAAACTCCCCCCCACTTCTTTATTCGCGAAGTTACGACAAAATGTCATAAAACAAAGTTGTAGGAGACAGTTTGCTAATTATAACTGAGAATTTTTCTTACTCGGTTAACACTTGAAAATACACACAAAAATGATTTTTAAAAATGTTTAGCTCGTTACGCCCTCTTGCGGTCGTTTTAGAAGCTTAAAAATATTTTTGGTGAATTTCTCACAGTCAGTTTTAGTATATTTTTTTTCCGCAAAGCTGTGGGATAAATAGTTTTCAAGATACGGCCGCGATCCATCCTTAATGGGACACCTGGTACATTATAGTAGTTTATAATACGTGTTTCAGTTAATAATGTCGATTTTTTCGCAAAATTTAAGCGTAGTTTTTTCATAATAAATTAAATTACCTTAATAATCAAAGTATTGGCCATCGTTATGGTGGATTGGGCAACATATGAGTTGAGTCTTCTCCAATGATGCTGGCAAATCTGCATCTTCAAACTTTTTCGTCTGACCTGGACGCTCCTTGTCTTGTATATCAAAATCACCACTTTTAAAGCATTTAAACCATCGTTCACAAGTTTTTTGGGTTAGAGCATGTTCACCATAAGCTTCAACCAACAGTCGATAACTTTCGGCAACCGTTTTTTTCAAATGAAAGGTTATTAAACTGCTCCGTAAAACGTCTGTTTCTGGTACATAATTCGACATATTCAAAGCTATGCAGAACTATGTTTTTGCACAATGACAATTAATAAATAACTGGCTTTTGATAGCGTATGTTTACCCTCTAAAACGCCATAGACGTCATTAGTCCATATCAACAAATATAGTAATAACGTCATTTCTTAGCAAAATCGACATTATTAACTGAAACACCTATTACATTAGTATATACTTTCTTTAAAAAAAGTACCGGGAATTGATCATTTGAAAAGCCCGCTTAAAGGGATTGTCAAAATTATTTTTATCGCTAAGTTGGCACAACTGTCCTCTATGCTGACACGGAGTTTAAACGTCATCTGTCATTTAGTTTGTTAACTGTGCTTGATGTTAGTTCATCTTAAGTGTGTTTTGCGATTGTTACAATGAAAAAACATCGAACAAAGAATTTGTCTTAAATATTGCATTGCAAATGGAATTTAGTGCGCCGAGTCGCTGAAAATGTCGCAAAGGGCTTACGGTGAATCGACTTTATCAAAAACACGTGCATATGAGTGGTACAGTGCATTCAAAAGAGGTCGAGATGTGGTGGAAGATTTGCCTCGCTTTGATCGGCCATCAAAGTCTTCAACTGAAATTAACATCGCTAGTGAAGTGAAGGAAATGGTGACTGAAAATCGTCATTTAAGTTTGAGAGAGAGGGCCGCTGATCTTTCTGTGTCTTATGAATCAGTTTGTACCATTTTAAGCGATTGTTTGGGCATAAAACGCGTTGCCGCTCGACTAGTGCCGAAATACCTGAATTTTCTTCAGAAACTCAATCGCGTAAAGGGCGCTGAAGACATACTAGAACGAGTCAATTCCGACCCCACATTCATAAACCGCATTGTAACTGCTGATAAGACCTGGGTATCCTAGTTTGACATGCAAATCAGTCAACAAGTTTCGGAATGGCGCCTTCCAACTGAGCCGAAATCGAAAAAACCACGTCAAAGACTATCAAAAGTTAAGGTGATGTTGACTTTTTTCTTTGATTATCGCGGTGTTGTGCACTCGGAATTCTTGGCAGAAGGTCTGATGGTAAACGAAGAGCTGAGCGTAACGCGGCATTTGATACCGGCCGTAATGCGGTGTTTGAGAGAGCAAATTTCAAGAGGCCAGATTTGCGGAAAGGAAACTCTTGGATTTTGCATCACAACAACGCGCCTCGCAAAGCTATCATTGTGAATGAATTTTTGGATTATTCCTTGGCTTGATAATTGGATTATTCCTTGGCAGCTGTATTATTTCGGAAAGGGCCTACTTTGAAGGCGATACAATAAATTGGGATAAATAATAAACATTTTGTGTTTTACTGACCAATTCTCCATACTTTTTTGACAGAATGTACATTATTGTATTTTCTTCAAAGTGGTCGTTAATAAATATTTATTTAAAATATCTTACCCTTATGCTTTCCCATTATTTCTTCTAATTCTCTCTTTTTTGCTTCTAACTCAGACTGTAATGCAATTTTTTCATTAATACTGCTTGTTCTTTGTTTTGGTCTGGCACCTTGATTCCTCTGGCATTTATTTAACTGTTTCTGATATGTTTCATTCGACACATGGTTGTCTAAACTAGAAAAAGTAAAAATAAACTACCTAATAAAGTTTATTTTGATTTACTCGGGCTATTTATTACCGGTTCTCAACATATCTGTCATTTTTCTTATGTGCAGGTTTAGATATTTCATTTTGTAAATTCTCAGCCCGTAAACAAATCTCATTTGCTGTGGCCTGAACTTCCGCAGCTGAGGCATTTTCTGTTGTGTTATTTACAATTTCTAACATATCTTTTAGTTTATTGATTTGATCTTTCATAGTAACAATGTTACGAACCTGAAGTCCTGTATAAATATAAAAAGAACTTAAAGAAAATATAGGATAATAACAGTTAAATATAGAAGTAGATTCATAAAAATTGCTGTAATTTATGAAATTTCTAAAATATTTTATTTACTTACCTATATCACTTTGCTCATCGTCCTCAAAAGTCTGAAGTTGTATAACTAAATTGTCCACCTGTTCTTTTTTACTTTGTAATTCAAATAATTTCTTTTTTAATTCTTGTTGTTGTGATCTCAATTCAGCATCTCTGTTGTCTAGAACCTGAATAGAAATATAAAGATACAGTTCTGATGTTATTTATAAATAAATAAATACTATACATGAATAAGTTGCTCCCTCTCATTATTTGCATTATGCATGCTTACTATCTGGCTATGCAAATTCTGCATTTCAGACATAAGTTTATCAGTGCCTTGACTTTGAACGGGTTGATTTCTGTTTAATCTTCTGGTTCTTTCTTCCAAATCTTTGATTGCAGAGTCAAACTCTGACAAAGTTAAGTTTTTATTTGATTTTTGATGGTCAATATTCACTTGATTGCTACCTAAAGAAAATGTTAGCAATACATTAGTAAAGATAACTATAATCAAAACATACAATGTGGGAGTAACAGTTTTTCTTGAACATGTTTAGCCTCGGCCAACCTATTTTCTGACTTATGTTGAACTTTTAATAATGACAGTTGTTGCTCTCTCAAAGCTGAAATATCATTATCATAGCTGATAAGATCAGAATCAATTTTCATTCCATCTCCGCTATTTTCAGATGAATTATCCATTGTACTTAACACCTATAATAAGAAGTATGCACCTTTTAAATTATTTTACATATTACCCTAACAGACCTTCTAACAAGGAGTTTATTGATAGCTAATCTGGTACAGAGAGTATACATAAAAAAATATTTGAACATCGAAATTTTTGGGGGTTTATCACAAATCATGGCGAAAATTAAAAACACGTTTTTTTATTTTTAAATATAAAAATAAATGACATAAAAGGTATACAACTTTGCTCTCGCAATAGGCGACACTAACCCTCACAGTGCCTATGTTTACATTAAACCTGTTTCTATGAGAGATGTGCAAATACTTTATACTCCAAAAAAACATTGTTTGGCATATTATTTGTGTGATTCATAGAAGTTTGTTTTCATGTCATGTATGTTCCTGTTATTTTTACAAATAAAAAAAAATGGTTAATTTCGCCATGATTTTGATAAATCCCTATAAATCATGAAGAAAATCTAAGAGTATGGAATCACAATTGTATTCTCAAAAAATTATTATTGTGGTTAATGGTTATTGGGAATGAGAAGCCATTGGACCAAATATTTTTCAGTATGATATTGACATAGATACCATTAAATGACTATGATATAAAATAACAAACAACTTTTTCTGGTTTGCGGTTGAAGACCTGGAGAGTACATAATTTCAACAAAATATCACTATACCCCATAGAGTTCATGAAATAACTGATTTGTTACATAATGTTTATGGACATGTTTGTACTTGATTGATTGGGATAAAGATTGACCACAGGAATCCTGCAGTTTAACACTGCTTGACTATTGTCTTTGGGAGTAAATTAATACGAAAATGTGTTTGGAAATCTGCAAAGCATCCAAAAAACAAACATACAAGTTGATATTACTTTCAAAAGTTAAATAATAATTACTAACTCTCATTAAATAATATGTAAACATTTTGTTTAATTCAAAGTTATTTATAAAACTCCTTATTGAAAGACCATACATTTATAATATTAACAGTTGTTAATAACTATATTTACAACAATAATAACTGTTATTAAAAAACATCAAACACACTTTTAAAAAGAACTGAAATATGTAGGTGTTAAAAAAAACCATTTCTTTTTATTTTTAAACACTCCATAGTTATCTACACCTCAAGGTAAATTAGGTTAATATAGAAATTTTGATATTATATAACAAAGTATCCAAAACATGAACAAAATTAGTACTACAAAACAAAAAAAATAACAAATGACTTTAGGTAGAAATAATTAGGCATTTTAACAGTAAGTATCGATTTAGTTAAAAAACAATGGGATTTTACACTGTTCACCTGAGGATCATTAGCAGCTTCCATATTTCCACTATTATCTATTTCTTCTAATAAATTCACCAATTTCTTTTCACTATCTAGCAAATCATTTCTCATTTGAAGTAAGTGAGTTTTCTCATCTATGTCAAATATCTTGACATAAAAGATTAAAGATAACCAATGAAGAAAATTAAAAAGAAAAAAAGACATCAAATATTCACCTGTTCATCAGAATTCCTAATACTTGTCATAAGAGAACTAGTTACTTCCAAATATTCTCTAATTTGACTAAGTTTGTCTTCAATTTGTTTGCGATCGGGATATTTAGTTACATTGTCGCACTTCAATGTTGAACCCACTGAATTTCTTCTTGATGTTGATGAGCTTGTAGCAGGGGTAATACCATTAGCTAAATAGTTGTAAAATCAATATACTTTTTTTAAGAGTAAAATACTAAAAAATGTGTTACTTAACAGTTATTTCTAACTGTTTCAACCTGAATAATAAGCACTAACTAACCTGAATAATTAGCAATGCCATTAGGCAAATCTGAACCATCTATAGTCACATCCATGCTTATATATTTGTTTCTTTGATTCCTGCGTTTATTTTGAATGAAATTGCATGAGTCTGCATATGTATGCCATGAGGGAGACTGAAAGAAATATGCTCGAACAATCTACTAATTTTCTATTTATAAATTATATTATTTTTAGAACACCTTCAGTAACATTGACGTTAATAAATGTTACAAACAAATATAAACATGTTACTAAAGCAAGGTTATTCTTACTAAATTATTAGACATTCTTGGGCCTCTTGGTTGATCTTTTGAGGTATGAATAACTGCAGCATTATTAGAATATTTAATTTTTGGAACTGTGCCTGTATTTGATCTATTTATGTTTCCTGTACCATCAGCCATTTTTTTTGTATACCTCTAAGATTCACACCTATAATTTCTATAACGGCGAATTATTTATATTACTTCGAGTATTTTTTACAGTCAATAAATGTTACATTTGCCAATCGATCATATTTATGGCAAAAACCATTATTTACTACAATGACACTAAATTCCTAGCCTAAAATTCCGTTCTTTATAAACTGCTGATATGACAACACTGCGACATTTTTCAGGGTGACCACACTACAAAATAAATTTAACAATGTTTTTTTATTAAAAGGATACTTTGTAGAATACTACATTAAGGATGTCTTTGATATTCAAATTAACCATAAAGAAAGTTTAAATTATAAAGTTTATTTTTTAATTTTAACTTTGGTGTAAAATTAATTGATTTAAAATTTAAAAAATCATTGCATAAATAAACATTAATAGAATTTCTCACCATCTATCCGAAAGAAAGCTTGATGTATTATTAAGGAATTACTTTTCCATAGTTTTGGTTGAAATTTGAATCGTTAGGTTAAAAGATTGCATTAACAACGTTGTCATATTTACGATATCTTCATATGACAACTTTGATAGAGTAGATGGCTTGATGTGAAAAGAGGACGAGTGATCGTAAGTAAACGGCGAAAAGGTAAAATGGCGGACAACGACATCGATTTGTACGCCGATGATATTGAACAAGATTTTGCACAAGTAAGCACTATTACAAACTTTTTATAAGTTATATTTATATTAATTGATTAGTCTTCCTTCTGTATATCTGATCTTTTAAGCCTATGGGCTTTTATTTGATTTTACCGGCAAGGCGTCCCTAAGCATTCCATAAAAATATTCTTTGTTTTTAAATTTACTTATTTTTTTTTAAGGATGAATATACAGGGGAAAATGTTGATTTATACGATGATGTTATTGCAACGACTTCGTCCACTAATAATTCGGAAAATACTGAAACTAAATTTGAAGCCCATCCTCCTAATGAGAGTACCAATGGAACTGTAGTACCAGCTGTATCACACAATCCTTCAGGAAGAAGACATCAGCTATATGTTGGAAATCTTTCATGGGTATTTATACAACAATATTCTGTTTTTGTGTTCTGAAAAATTCCAACTATCTGGATCCTAAGTTATCTGTTATTTTCAGTGGACTACTGATCGAGATATTGGAAATGCCATTCATAGTATTGGTATTAATGATTTTCATGAGGTAAAATTCTTTGAACACCGTGCAAATGGTCAATCAAAAGGTTTCTGTGTCATATCTCTTGGTTCAGAAGCAAGTATGCGAAAGTGCATGGAACTTCTTCCAAAAAAGGAGCTTAACGGACAAAATCCAGTTGTTACAGCAACTACAAAACAAGTAAGAATATTTATCAAACGGTACTAATGCAATTTGTCATCCTTTAATTATATAACAGTTTAGTGTATAATAAAGTTAAACTTAAAATTAATAATATAGAAATTTAGAAAAATTATGTATGTATTTAATTTGGTAACTAAAAGCAAAATTCTTTGTCTTTTTTGTCTTTTTCTTGATTATACAAACTTAATATGTTCTGATATTTGGTTTATTCATTTATACATTCTTCAATTAGCAGGAGTTTATTGCTATTTAATTTAATTTTCTAAATTAAATTTATATGAATTAATTTTATGATAATGTTTGTAATTATAGGCTCTTTCCAACTTTGAAAGTCAATCCAAAATTCGACCATTGCCAGCTAACAATTCCAATTCAAGACCACCCCACCCAAGTGCTCCAAATCAGGGCCCAATGCCCAACTTTGGAGGTCGAATGCCCATGAATCAAGGTCCTATGAGGGGCCCCATGGGACCCCCTGGAATGCAGGGTAGAGTATTTTAATTTATATAATTGATTTTTTTTTTATTTAATTCATTCCATCTGATATAGGCGGTCCAAGAATGCAAGGCCCACCAGGATTTAATGGGCCACCAAATATGAATCAGCAACCACCTAGATTTCAAGGACAACCACAGTGGAATGGCCCACCTAGACCCAATGGCCCAGGTCCCAATATGGGACCAATGCGGCCTGGGCCACCGCCACCAGGCCCTCAAGGTCCACCAAGGCCTCATATGGTATATATCTGCTGACTCTAATTTTTTTTTGTTTACTATGCAGGGTTTCAGTTTCAAGGACCTCCTCAAGGACAAGCGCCAAGAATGCCTCAACAGGGACCTCCTCCAGGAGGACCAGGGATGCGTCCAGATTGGAATCGCCCACCCATGCAGCAAGGATTTCCCCAAGGTCCACCTCCTATGCAAGGTCCGCCAAGAGGTCCACCTCCTATGCAAGGCCCACCTGGGGTTCCACCTCAAGGACCGCCACAAGGGCCAGCTCCTCATGTCAATCCTGCTTTCTTTCCACAGGCAGGCGGTCCGCCGCCAATGCAAATGGGTGGTCCTGGGCCGGGACCAGGTATGGGTATGACAAACTTTTAATCTTGTATTTAATTTAACCAACTTAAAGTATTGTTGTATTTTATAATTGGATATGAAAAGTTTTTGTATGTGACTCAGATATTTTTTGCAAATTGGATATACTGTTTACTAATCAATTAATCAACATAATTATTTGTATTTACTCTATGACAGTTTTTGCGCTCCGTATTTTTTTATGTTATTGGCCAATTTCCATTTCTTTTCCTAAATTAACTGATCATATGGCACACTTTCATAGTTTATACTGTTTCCTTCAAAAATGTCTTTCTCTGACCAAGACTGCATTCCACAGTGAATATTATTGAACACCCAATAAGAATCTTAACTGTTCCATTTTAGTTTTGAGTCAGAAGAAATAAAACTTTAAAAATACATTAGTTTGTATAAAGTCAAAACTTATTGCCGGTTCCGTTATTCGCGTTTTCAGTATCCGCCGATTAAAAAATTGTGACCATTTGTATTCGCGGTCGAAAACTTTATCCGCGGGTCCAAAACTATGATACATATTGTATTTTTGGAATATGTATTTGTTCACCAGTTACCTTAACAAACAAGTGCGGTTACCAAAACAAACAAGAATCAAAGTATTTATAAACAAACAAGTCTTATTGGCGCTTGGTCGAAAATTCTTTGACAAGTCCACGCCGCCGGATTTCGCGTGACGCTATGGTTTTTGATAGAAACCGTCATAGCATAATTGGTACCGAATCTTTTGTTTAAAAAACTTGCTTAAACTTCATTCGTCGCAATAATTTCGAGTGAATAGCACGTGGCTCTTCTGTTCGCGATTTATAATGTCGAGTAAAAGCAAAGGAAAATTAGTCCCTACATGGAAAAAGTCGTTTTACCGGCTTAAGGTAAAAATACAAATGCTTGACCGTTTACTCCTTTGCGTGTCGTTTGCATACATATAACGTTTTTTTTTATATAAATAACTGAACTGTAAAATAAGGAACTCTACAGCTTCAACCTTATTATCAGCAAAATTTGTTTGTGATCCAGCAGTATGGATTGAAGACTGTTGCCAGAAGAGAAAGTCAGTGAGAAAGCTATAAGCGTCTTTACGCACATTTTAAAGGTGATGAACATATGGATGGAGTTAATAAGGACCATAAGTTCAAGGTGCGAAAATCATTACAAAACATAAAAATTGTTGGGGAAGTCGTACCTCCAGTCACTTTAGCAGCAGCAACATATCCAGAAAAATTTTCAAAGTAAATTGCTGATGGTAGATACAAACCTAAACAAGTGTTTAATGCAGGCGAAACTGTCCTGTTTTGGAAAAGAATACCAAACAAAACCTTTAAATCCAAATTGAAAAGTCCGCCACTGGATTTAAGACAGCAAAAGATAGAGTTACATTGCTGCTCTGTTCTAATGTATCAGGAGATTGTTTCATTAAGCCACTTATGCTTTGCACATTGCTAAATCCTCGTGCTTTGAAAAATCAAAACTAGGACAACCTACCAGTATTTTGGCGTTCAGAAAAGAAAGCGTGGGTTACAAGTGTCATTTTCTGTGACTGGTTCCAGGATTGTTTTGTTCCTGAAGTTGAAATTTATTTAAAGCAAAATAGTTTAGATTTCAAAGCAGTTCTAGTTTTGGACAATGCTCCAGGTCACCCTCGTGAGCTTGAAGGTATGCATCAAAATATAAAGGTAATATTTTTGCCTCATAATACGACGGCCTTACTCCAACCTATAGAGCAAGGAATAATCCAGGCCTTTAAGCTCTATTATATTAGACAAACCTTTAAAATCATACTGGACACCATGAAATGTGATCCTGATATGAATGTTATGCATTGCCTAAGACTGATAGTAGTTATTAATATTAACAAATCTCTAATTAAATTCTTTTATTATGTATTTTTCTTTTTATTTTGTAACTTGGAACATACCCCCTATAATACCCTATAAAATACCATTCCGTATTCGCGGCATATTTACGGGACGTATACCCCGCGAATAAGAAGCTTTGACTGTATTTGGTGATCCCCTGTTGATACTAATTCTTTGTGGTAAAGTGATTATTAATTTGTGGTATTCTTTATATTTTATTTTATTCTACTTGTACATATTTACATATTTGTACGCATATTTTATCTTGTTAAATGATGTATTTTATTTTATTTTTTTAGATGTAGTCATTTGTCTGCATATACAATTAATTCTATTGTAACCTTTGACGTGAGACACTAAACATAGATTAACAACTAAACACAAAATAGTCTTTTAACTTCTAGAAACCAGTCTCGCTAACCCTGTTAGCATTATCAGGAGATAATTCAATCAAATTCCACTCTACTAATCTACCTAATTACAATCTCTAAACTAATTAGATTGTAGATGTGGGATGCTAACATGCTTAACGAAAAGCGCGTCGAGAAGTTAAAAAAGTGATTGAAAGTTCGCATATGCAATGTTTAAAAAAAATTAGCCCGTAAATGTTCTACATATTTTAGACCCCTAAACTAGACATATCATTTTAAAAAAATCTTTATTTAACCCATTAATGCATGAGGTTTTAAAAATATAGTTTTTTGGTATTTCTTCAATAAAACATGAGATTGTAATAAGTAGTCAAAAAATGAAAAACTACAATTATCAATTTTTATTAATTTGTTACAGGGTGTCCCTTCAAAGAGACTCCATGCAAAATGAACACATATTTTAAACATTAATATAATTAGCATTGACATCTGTCCGATTCATTGTATCTTATTATGTGTCCCATATTGTCAAGTCTAGATGCAACTGGATACTGTGTCGTAGTTTTTTCCCTACTTGACTTTTTACCATAAGATGTAAGGAAACTAAGCGCAACATATCTGCGGAAAACTAGTAGTAAAGCACAATTAGGATCGGATGGCTTGAGTCTCTTCATTAGAACCCACGAATTTGAGATACCAGCATCTAAAAATTTGATACTATCGGCCAATACCATTTTCGTTGCCACATTCTTGTTCTGTACAATGCTATATGTTTGTTGTAATTTGCTACAATTTTAGGTTGTGCTATCTGTTTTTTAGTTTGGGATTCCTTGCACCACCTGGAAGTTGTCACAATATCATTGGTATCAAAATTCGTACTCAAAGTCACCACCTTATTATCCTTTCATTGCACAAACGTAACATTTTCACATGAAACAAACTTGGAACTTCCTTTAGGTTTTGATTTCCAGGAGCTGGTTTTAGAAAAATCGCCAGTTTTCTGTGCGATTTTCTCTAATTGTTCCAGTGGATATATATTATTTTCGGATAAGTGGTTTAACAATTTTAGACTGGTGAAGGAAGATTAAATCATCTCCTGATGATGCTAACATGGTTAGCGAAACGTGCATCGAGCACTTCAAAAAAGTGTTTTGGTGTTTAGTGGTAAATCTCTTCAAGTTTAGTGTTTCACACCAAAGGTTCCAATAGAAGAATTGATGGTGACGGAATTGTCAAAAAAATAATTATATCCGTTATACCACATTCACACCAAAACGTTTTTCGAAGTCGCATTTTCCCGTATAGATTTCAAAAGAAGTCATATAATCACTAGTGGTAGAAATGGCCTAGTTTTTATATCTAAAACGTATGGGTTTTCCCTTTATATACTGTTTGGCATCATGCTCTCGTCGATTTATAGGGCCTCTTCTAATCCACCGTGATATCTAAAATTCCAATTTAATACTTCAAGCAAAGGAAGAAGTTTATAAAGTCTGTCGTTCTGGCCAATATTAGCATTATCATTGAAATGTAAATGTCCCAATAACATTTCAAATCTATTCAAGCGCATATTGTTAGACAAGATCTTCGGCATGTTTTCAGAAGAACTTCAATATAACCTCTTGTTCAGATACGATGCATAACTGGAGAAAAGCATTGCCCCAAGTAAAACGTAAAATTCTTCTTTAGTAAAATTTAGCTGATTATTTTTTTGCTGTCCATACCATTTGTTTCTTGAACAATTGTTGATGCCAGCTCTTCGTTAAAAATTAGAAGAAAAAATCTACAGGAATTTAAGCAGCTTTAGCCTCTAAAGATGGTTCGCGAGGCACACAATTTATTTGTAGAAAAGTTAGGAAGTTTTTTCCCATTTGTGAGGCTTTTTACTTTGATTTTCTGTCAACTTATGGGCTTACTTTAGGGCCACCACTTTGTTCAGCCTGTTGAAATAGTCGTGCTACAGGTATCAGATCTTTATCAAACTCATCTTGCTTCCTATCTCTTACTTTACAGTTTTGCTGTAGTATTACACGGCACAGGTGATTTGTATCACCAATGTGTTTGTCGTCTGATTTGCCACTATCTTCCTTGGTGTCCGCCCATGAGTTGTCGGGAATTTCAATATACACATCCAGATCAGTTTGGTTATTGAAATCTCATCATCTTCAACCAAAGAAAGCAGCTCGTGTAACGATAATCTGCAAAGCAAATGTATAATTGTTGAGTTTTGGATTTGATCATTCTGCATGGAATCCCTTATAAGGGTGATATATACTAATATTATTATAAACAAGTTGTGCAAATTGCGTGTAAAATTTGTGAGACTTGCGGGAAACTACTAGTAATAACGATCTTTTGCAAAAATTTGAAAGACCTAGTGTCATGAAGCTTCCATATAAGAAATAAAAACTTACCCTCTATTTTTCGTTGAGTAAAGTTTGGAATCCATAGCTACAGAAATACCGGAAATAAGTTCACACACAAATTTGTGTTTATAGACTGACCTGCCCATAGCTTACTAAATCCTTAGATACATCAAGTAGTCTAAAATTAGATTTACTGTACATTGCATCCTGAAAACATCAGTTTTGAATGAAGAGGGCAGATTGGTCTTCAGTTTCCAGTCATGATCTTTCTTTATTTCTTTGGGGGACATTTTAAAAATGTATTGTTTGTTACTAGGTCTAAAACTCTGGATGATTTTCAAGCTGGAATTAGGAATGCAATAACAAATATTTCTGCAGAACGCCTACATCATTAAAAGCTTGTGTTAACGGGCGAAATTATGTAGCTGTATTTTACATGTTACAGGTTAATATTGAAATAATTCTATCATATTTAAAATTCATTTATTTTCATGTTGGTTTGGTTAATCTTAAATTTACGTATTTTTCCATCAGTTTAACAAGTTTTCAGTGGGGTGTGCTTCATCTATTCTGTTATCATTGCTGTTCGATAAAAAGAACATTTTTGTATAAATAACTGTACCTGCAGATAAGTGTTTTATAACAATCTAATTGACTTAAGGAAACTTTTGTTATTAATAAGTCATATTTTATGTCATTCAAAAAATGAAATCACTTGGTTGCACAGTACTTATTCCATTTTTATTGTTGATCTAATCGATAGCCAAGTGTTATCCTTTTCTTTAAGATTGTTGTCTGAAGTTATATTAGTCGTGAGGAAACGCGGCTGAGGTACGTTTTGCATAGCATGTTCCTTGGTGAACAATTTATGTCAGAAAAGTCATTTCTACTTCTCTATTATTCGCATTTCTGTTTATGTAGAACTGACTGAAATTATTTATATAAAATTGTGAGTATTGAAATATCTTTTTCAGTTATGCCTCAAGGCCCTCCTCACGGACCACCACATGGTCCTCCAATGGGTCCTCAACAAGCACCTCCACATGGCCCTCCTCATGGTTATGGTCCACCTACAAGCATGTCGCAGCCGCCATATGGTGGACCTCCACCAGAACATAGGCCAGATATGCCTCCTATAAGCGAACAAGTAATAATGCATTAAGTATTGGCCAGAAATGAGTGCAGATTTTATAATTTCAATTACTTTTTAACAATAGCGTGACTACTAATATTTCACTTCATATTTTGTAACCAACAAATATTTTAAAAGCAGGCTTAACCTTAAATAGATGAAAAGTAAGACAACCGTCGCTGAGTTTCTCAAACAATTGGTTATCTAAACAAAACGTACCGGTAATTCTCTAAAAAATGGACGAACAAAAGAGGTCGTCTTTATTGTCAGATCGCCTGTACCGCGTTTTTGCTGAAGAAAAAGGACCCATTTCTCCATGAACTTGATGGGTAGTGAGAATACAGGTGAGCAATGGACTACGTCACAGCTCCTCAAAACTTTTATGATCCAAAATAATTCCAAATCAAAGCAGCTAGTTTGATTCACTATAGCACCTTTAAATATGAGGGCAGTATGTTGTGGAGATATTGAAGAAGTTGGATTGTGATAGTTAAGTCACTGGCTACCAGTTTTTAATACATTGCTGTATTCAAGTAGATAATGTGTTTGAAGAATTCAAGATTATTATTTCTAACCGTTCTTATTTAAATTAATAGTTTATTCAGTGTTTTTAAAAAATAAAATTTTAAAAACTGCATTGATTTCAGGACATTTTAATATCCAATTATGGTACTTTTTTACTAATTTGATTATATTAGGAATTTGAAGATATAATGTCAAGAAATAGAACTGTATCATCATCAGCAATAGCGCGTGCTGTCTCAGATGCCGCTGCAGGGGAATACGCAAGCGCCATTGAAACATTGGTGACTGCTATTTCCTTGATCAAGCAATCAAAGGTGGCTAATGATGACCGATGTAAGATTTTGATTAGTTCTTTACAAGACACGTTGAGGGGAGTGGAGGATAAAAGTTACAGCTCATCGCGCAGAGACAGATCTAGATCTAGGGATAGATCACACAGGAGGGGTAGGCGTGAGAGATCATCATCAAGGTAATAGAATATTAGCCATCTACAGTAACTTTATGGTAACGAGTTTTAAGTTTTGAGGCAGAATTAATAACAGGTTTGAATTTTCTGACAAACATTTAAGTAAAGTTAATTGTACTGAAAAGGTCTTAACATTTTAACCTTGATCATAAATGTTACAGATATCAGCAAAATTGTATGGAATATTCCATAAATTACGATAAGATTCTTTATTAATTATCAAAGAAAAAGTGTAACATCAACAAAAACTAAACAAATTAAGGTTGGATTATCAATTCTTCTATTAGATCCTTTGGTGTGTAACACTAAACTCAAAGACACTGAATCACACACTTTCGAATTCCCCACGCGCGTTTCGCCATTAATGTTGCATTATCAGGAAGCGATTCAATTGGTTTGAATTGTCTGTTGTAGATTCAGTCATCTCTTGATGATGCTAACGTGGTTAGCGAAACGTGCATCGACGAGTGACGATAAGTGACTATATATTCAATGGCAAATCTCTTTAAGTGTAGTTTTTGGATACTCTTTAAGTGTAGTTTTTATCAGTCTAAGAACTAAGGATTTGATCGGAATTGAGGAATTGACGGTCGAACGATGTTGGTCAGACCAACTGGTCAGTTGGACTCTTCGGTCGAAGCGGACAACACTCGTAAATGCCAAATGCGATTTTGGCGAAACGTGATATGTATATATATATATATATATATATATATATATATATATATATATATATATATATATATATATATATATATATATATATATATATATTTTTAAAAATTTCAATTATAGAATTACAGAGTAATGAATAGATTATTTAGTAAATGACATTTTATTTTAGTAAAGTATTTTAGACATAAAACATTTTAGTAAAGTATTTATTTAGTAAATGACAATAGTAACTAACATTAAAATGGTTTGGTATTAATAATATCGATCAAAACAATATTCTAATGTTTATAGTACTTTGGATGCTTATTCGTCATATCGCACGGTGCCTTTCCGTACAGTGACTCGGTGTCGCAATGTGCTGACTAGAATCCGGCACGAGCGTCGTTAGGAAATGCTAGAATTATACAACAGTATAAAGTTTACTTGAGGTCGCATCTAACAACTCCCCCTTTTAGAAAAAAGTTAATACTATGTGTTGACTTTTTAACTTATACAGAGTAATAAAATTCTAAGGGTAATTTATAGTTCTTCAGTTTCTTCTTCCTGCGGGTGGATGGATGGTCTTCTCCTTGCTAAGAGGCTGCTTAGCTTCATTCTGGCGGTCCTTTGGTGGTGAGGTCTGGGTGGTAGAGATGGATTTTCATCGTCTGATGAAAATGTGTAGTGATGCTGGGTAGTATTTTCCTACGCCGGCAACATTTGCAGTAAATATACAGGATTGTTAAACAAATGATTAATGTAATAGTTAGAGTGGTGAACCAGGATAGGTGCTTGTGGATGAACGGCTGTCGTATCATATTGTCCAGTTCGTCGGAGTATTGGTCCAGCTTGTGTTGTGCAATAGCAAGATTATCTGCATCAATTTTGTTTAATTTTAATGGTTTAAGATCAGGTATACTCGATTTCTCAGGAATATGTTGACAACATGTGTACGGTACGATCACTGGGTGGCTTTTGTAAGTGATGTTCCGATATTCATCGATAAATGGTTTAGCTTGGACTCTTGTGCTTCCTATAAAAGCATTGCAGAAGGCTTGAAGTTTTAGGATGGAATTGATGTTTATTATGATAGTTTTAACTTCTTTTCCCTCACATTTGATAGTAATAGGTAATAGTTCAGAAACTGTGACTAGCCAGAGGTTTTGGCCTATCTCTTGGGCATTGTATCCTTCGGCAGCAAGTACAGATACTTGACAAGTTTTTGGTAAGAAGAAAGAAGAAAGTTTGTAAAGAAGAAAGACTTACTCAAAACACAGTCTTAACCTGTCAAAGTTGACTTTGGAAACTTGTTTTGTTCGCGGATTCAGGAGGTTTGCGGAGTTTTGGAAAATTTCGATAATTTCGAAGGGTCCGTTGAATTTATTCTCAGATTTACTCTTTATTTGAGATTCTTTTACATAAACCTTATCTTTAAGTTGAAATTTGGTTGAAATGGTTCTGTCCAATCTAATATTTTCTTTTTCTTTTTGATGTTCACTTTTCACACGAGCTATTTTGTAATAATGTTCCACTTTATTGTTAAGATCTCTTATGTACTTAGATATTAATTTTTCCTTGTTGTAGAGTGTTTCGGGTGGTCTGCTTGATGTATGCCCGAAAATTAATTCATACGGCGTAAATCCATGCTTTTTGTTGATTTGTGTTTTCACTTCGTCTTTATGGACATGAGGATATCTATAAGACTTAGTAAACGATGGTCTTGCGTTGTTTGTTTCAATGACGTGTTTGATCTCATTCGTAAATGTTAATGTGTCACCTTCGATGTAAAATATGTGCGCATAATCTAGGCAAAGTTAAACAATTGCGTCTTTTTCTTCTAAATTTAGGTGTTCTGCCCTAAGTTGATCCTTAATGATTTTAATTCTATCAATTTGTTCTGCATTTTCATCATCTCGTAAGTTCAGGTTAAACAAAGGTTGATTAGGTGTATGTGGTTCAATAGTAAGGTCAGAAAAATCAATAGATTTCGGTATTGCGTTAACATTTATGACGGTTGTCATAAATTCTCCATTTTCGTTGACGTATACTAGAGCGTTGGGTAATCGAACTCGTTCTTTTTCTTGGTGTGTGAGTATAGCATCCGTATTTGAGAGATTGCATTTTAATTTACATATTTTTTCTGTACAAGCGTCAATTGAAATTTTATTCTGCGAATTATTTTTGATAATAGTATTATCGGATGAGTTTACTTTGTGTAAAGGGATAGTTTTGAAATTTGTAATTAATTGTTTTGACTTAATATCAATGATAGATTCATAATGTTCAAGAAAATCTAACCCTAAAATACCGTCGAATTCAATATCCAAGTTGTAAATATACACTTTATGGGGATTTCCTATTGCGAAGGGCACTAGGGTTGATTCAGTTACAAAAAGTTTTTGGTCAGTTATTCCTTGAATTGTGACATTTTCTTGGGATCTATTGGGAAAGTTTTTTACGGTGTTCTCTTTGAAAATAGAAATACCTGCTCCAGTGTCAATTAAAAGTTTAAAAGTATTTGTCAAGTCATTAATGTAATAGAGATTCTTAGGGTTAACGGCTAACAGCGGGCTTAAAGAAATACTTGCTCCGGAAAATTGAGATTCGGGTTTAAATCGTCTAAATTCATGGACTGGATCTGAGTTTGAAGATTCGAAATGAGATCCGTTGTTAAAGTTTTGTTGGAGTTGTCTGAAGGGTCGCTTTGGTGAGGTAGTGAAAGAAAATTTTGGTAGTCACTACTATCGATAGATTGGTTGGAATACTCCGGATAAATTGTATAATCTTCCGAATAAGGTTCTTGGTATTGAGTACCAAGATGATCTTCAGGTACGGGATAATATTCTTCAACTTCTTGGAATACTTTGTATGATAAGGGATCATGGTTTATATGGTGAGTTCGTTGATGATTTTGAGAATGATTTATGTTTCTCGGATTCATTTGAGGACGATAGTTATTGTAGTATTGCTGGGACACCACAGGGGTTCTTTGGATATTTGAAAATGTATTTGGTCTTGGTTGCTGAGGTTGACTATTTGATGTAGTTTGAGGAGGTAAAGTTCTCTGAAAATTTGAGCTAACATTTTGAGGAGGAATAGATCGATACATTGGTTGGGATCGACACTCTGCTGCTGTATGACCAATTCGATTGTACTTTAGGCATTTTATCATTTGGGGAAGAGGTTTCCTATTGGGTTGCATGGGTTTTGAAGCTTTTTGATTCTCAAAATATGATAACTAGAGTTCTCTTCCAATTCGGGAATGTGCTTCTAGAAGATCTTTGGGGTTTCCTGCACGAATTATTTGAACAAGTCTGGGTTCCAAGCCGGTCAATAAGGTGTTTAACGCCATAGTTTCGATAAGAGAGTTTTGGGCTGATTTTTGCTCGTTAGTAAGATTACTGGCTTTTTGAATGCTAGACAACATTTTGGCATTCAGTACTTGGACACGGTTGTTAAAAGTTAAAGCTGATTCGCCGGGTAGTTGACGGAGTCTTTGAATATCTTGGATAAGAGAAGATAGGTCTCTAGAGTCTCCAAAGTGAAGATTTAGTAATTGTTTTATTTCTTCATAAGTTGACGGATTTCTTGAATTAATTAGTTGTGCAGCTCTACACTTGAGTTTATTTTTTATGTGAATCATTAATAAAAGTTTTTGGTTAGATATAGCCATTTTGTATCCGCAATCACACGCATTTAAAAATTATCCTAAACTAATCTGATCACCTTCAAATTCAGGAATGATAGAAAATATTTCCGAAAGCATGTAGGGTTCAATTTTGCTTTCATCAGTTTCTCGTACTTGCGATCTTGTTTCAGGCATTTTGGTAAATAGATTGTGATACTTTTGGGATTTAAATAGAATGAATACTTAAAAGATTAAAAAAAATTAAAGTATTTAAATTTGTTTTAAAGTTGAGTAGAGTTGATTGCTTATCGTTGTATTGCAGTTAAAAGATGTCGAACAATTTCTCAGTACAATAGCAAAAACACTTAAAAGGATAATTTAATGTTACTTACAGTAACACAAACATTGGTCGTCTTGTTCTCTGCGCAGGTCTGCCAGGGCCTTCACCAGGTGTTTCTTCCACAGCTAACGTGAGTGAGGACGCCTTCTTTGTCTTCTTTTTCTTTCTGCTTTTAGCTAGGTTCTTTTTTCGTTGAAGGATTAGGATCCACCGTCACCAGTTAGGCTCTTCCTTGTTCTGTTGACGTTGTCGAATCCTACCGCGACTGCGCCAATTTGTTATAACTTCAGTTTCAAAAATCACTTTAAAAAAAAAATTATTTCAATTATATATTTACAGAGTAATGAATGGATTATTTATTAGTAAATGACAATAGTAACTAACATTAAAATGGTTTGGTATTAATAATATCGATCAAAACAATATTCTAATATTTATAGTACTTTGGATGCCTAGTCATCATATCGCACGGTGCCTTTCCGTACAGTGACTCGGTGTCGCAATGTGCTGACTAGAATCTGGCACGAGCGTCATTAGGAAATGCTAGAATGATAGAACATATATAGATATATATATATATATATATAT